>OZ024712.1:14606854-14664513 GCA_964016945.1 Microplitis deprimator
GTGATGTTATATTCAGCTGGAGCTGAAAACTCAATAACATAAATGTTACGAGCGGTTTTATCGAAGAGCACAATATCAAGTTTATTATGATCTATTTTCCGCGTTGTTGCGAATGGCACGTTCCAATAAATACGGCAACGGTCGTTCTCATCAACTTGCGGAATGTCTCCTGGCAAATAAGGCAGCACTGGTGTTTTATCGATACCGTGCGTATGTCTAAGGTGGTAATAAAGTACTCGCAGAGCAGCATTGTGACGCTGGACGTATGCACTTCTTGCCAGGACAGGACATGCTGACAAGAGATGCATAAGCGTCTCAGGATGCTGTTTACACACCCTACACAATGTGTCAGGTAGCTGCATCTGGAGCACTTTTGCACGGTATTCGAGAGTGTTAATTACACCATCTTGGCAGGCAAAAATATACCCTTCAGTCTCGGACATCAGGCCAGCTGACTTAAGGAAGGAAAACGTCAGCTGTTCGGACAAGCCATGTTCACGCACGTGTTTAAAGAACACGCTGTGCATTGACTTATCCATGTGTGTACTGAGCAGTTTTTGCTGCTCAGCGTTGCTGATGACCCTCTTGAATTCCTCCTTAGGGAGTTCAATAAGAGGGTTTACTCTTCCGAGACCAAGGGATTTTGCCGCGTACTTTGCTGCCTTATATAAGAACGCTCCCTTATGCGCATTCTCATGCTGATGAACAATTTGCATAAGGAAGTCGTCTTCATCTGCTGTGAAATTGACAACTTCATATGTTAAACCCAAAACCAAACGATCGTGCAGACACTCCAAGCTCTGAAGACCTCTCCCTCCGATGTGCCGGGAAAGGTATAATCTGGCGACTGAAGACTTAGGGTGCATGCTCCGATTTATATTCATGACTTTGCGTGTCTTGATATCGAGGTCTTTAAGCTCTTTTCGGGCCCATTTAAGGACACCAAAAGAGTAAAGAAGTACCGGGACAGCAAGCATGTTTGTTGCGGAGACTTTGTTCTTTCCGGAAAGTTCTGATGACCAGATTTTCCGGAGTCTCCGCACATACTCGCTGCAGAGAGTCGTTTTGATTTTAGGAAGGTCCTGCATAGGACTCCCCTCAATACCTAGATATTTGTACGACTCTCCGGCGTCAAGATGGTCAATGACGCTCCCATCTACCAACTCGATATCTTCACGCACATCAGAGCAGTTACCCTTCACCAGATTAACGACCGCCTACTTGTCCAACCCAAATGCCATGCCGACATCCCGTGTATACTCCCCTACGATGTTCAAGGCTGTCTGAAGGTGTTCCTCATCAGGTGCATATACCTTCAGATCATCCATGTAGAGTAAGTGGGTGATCGAATAACTCCGATCAGTTGGTGGGCCCACTGAGTATCCACGAGTACGGCGTAGCGCAACAGATATTGGCAGCAGTGAGATGCAAAACAGCAGAGGGCTCAGAGAATCTCCCTGAAACACTCCTCTTTTGTACTGTACAACTTCGGTTACACGTTTGTCGTTGCCACATGAAATGTGGAACCGTGTTTGCCAAAGTTGCATCGTACGCTGAATGCATCCCACCGTATCGTGATTGAGCCCAAGGCATTTGAGCAAAAAGAGAATAAGCTCATGAGATGTTGAGTCAAATGCCTTGCGGTAGTCAATCCAGGCCATTGACAGGTTGCGCTGATAGTAAATCGCGTCTTGAATGACACAACGATCTACTAACAGATTCTCTTTGCAACCTGACAGGCCTCTTTTACTGCCACGTTGTTCGTATATCTGCTGCCATACCGGATCTATCACTTCTAGAATGCGATTGTTTAAAATTTTAGTAAAAATCTTATAAACCGCATTCAAACAGGTGATAGGTCGGTAGTTCTTTGGGTCAGACAAGTCACCTTTCTTAGGGATGAGCACGGTTCGCCCTTCTACGAGCCAACCTGGAATTGGTTCGTCGCCTCTGATAAACGCTGTAAAAATCCGGGCCAAATGGCTATGGGTAGAAGTTAGTTTCTTCCACCAAAATAAGTTAATGCCATCTGGACCCGGAGCAGCCCAGTTCTTACCATTATTCAGAGCTAAACGAACTTCTTCTACGCTGACTTCAGGGCTCTCTTCATCAGCATTGTCGTTGCGGTGTTGTCGACAGAATGCTTCGAAGTCGTTGAGAGCTGGAGTGTCACGATTCACGTTCGGTTGATCACCATACAACTCAGACCAGAAAGCTTCTACTCGCTCGATGGATGGGGGATCGCCAGAAACAGATGTTTTAGGTGTCAGAAAGCGTGAAGGACTTAACCGAAACAAAGAGTTGTCGGTAAGCCGCTTCAGCTTTTTCTCTAGTGACTTTTTAGCAGCCACCAGAGCCCGCAACCTGTTAAGGGAACCTTCTTTGATGTTCAGAAGATTCTCTTTATTCAGTGTGTGATGCTGGTATCGTAGTCCAGCCGCAATGCGGCGGACTTTAGATGTAAATGCTTTTCGCGCATTTACATACTCAATCACACACTGAATGCGGGAGACATGTTTCCGGAGATCATCAATCTTCAGTGTTAGCTGTCCAATGCGCCCTCTCATCTTAGCCTCAGGCGAAGAAGTATTCCTTCTCGCAGGAGGTAAGAGTGAGGAGGCACCATCATAGACAGCTCGATTGATTGTGAGCAAAGTAAAGTCTTCCTGAATCCGAGCAGATAGTTCGTGGTTTTCCGTGTCAATTAGATGTTTTGGGTAATGTATCTTCTTAGAGATACATACTTGCCGTGTGTCAAAATCATTGTCGGCGTCTTCGAAAGAACGGCGTCTCTCTTGATGTAGCTGTGCTGGAAAAGACAGACGGTGAGATAACCGTCTGTTAGTTAACAGTGATCTTCGTGTTCGCCGGAGATGAGAAGCATAATCACGTAGATGTTGTTGTGAAAAGTTGCTGTGATTGGGATGCATATCGCTCCAGAGAGCATGCATCCTAGCCATGTAGCCTCTCCGCTCCGGTTCACTGTTATTGTAGCACATCAGGAGATCGGCTCGTAATTCCTTCGTCCACCTAAATGTAGTCCGTTGTTCGCCAAGGTCGTCATCGTTTGGGATCTCGGTGCTCCGCCCAGCTAGTGGGTAGCCCTCATCCGAGAAGGGCCGGTTGTGGGGAGCACTTCTGTGTTCAGGATTATCTTGAACTCAGTATACTTTACATTGGGGAGTTAGCCCAATGCAAAGGTTGTTGTGCGATTAGTAGGCCAGCAGGTGGGAGGCCAGCCTACATTGCCCACGATGCGCCACGGGGTAAATGAAACCCCCGCCGGCCGCACAACATGCACCGTGGGCATTTATTATTATTATTATTATTATTATTATTATTATTATTATTATTATTATTATTATTATTATTATTATTATTATTATTATTATTATTATTATTATTATTATTATTATCATTATTATTATTATTATATGTCTATATATATATATACGTGTTTTTTTTCTTTTCGTTATTTATATATTTTTTTTTTTTTTTTTTTTTTTTTTTTTTTTTTTGTCGTCAAATAGGAATGATTCTCGCAATTGCTTCAATCTATCGCGTCACATATTCTCAAATGACGGATTTATGATCTTTCCCTTCTATGAGGCTCCTTTCTCTCCCTTTTGTTATTTACCCTTTTGTCGGTAATGGTTGTCGCGTATTTGGTCTTGGGAGGTTTGGCAACATAACCCTTCCCATTCCGTTTGTAGGTGTCTCGTTCTGTCGTATCTTCCGTTGTGATCTAGGGGTATCGTAAATCACTTCATCAGGTTGGTTGTAATGTTTAAAGGTAATCGGCATCGAGTAAGTCGTTTTAGGTATGATTGTCTGAAGTTCTTCTCTCTCTATGGGTGTATATTTCGTGTACAGTCTCTTCTTGAAGTACAACCACATGGCAACGAAAAGGTAGGTAGTTGTGACGGCTAGAGCGGCAACGAGTCCATACAAAATGTAAGAATGGTCGACTTGCGTTGTTGACAATATTCGAGTATTTTGTATTTCTCCCGTTACACTGGCAAGTGTGTAATCGTAGGATAATCTTCCTATGTTAGTAGAGGCGTAAGCGGCGTTACCTGGGTCGTTGATATTTTTTTGTAGTGGTGGAAAGGTTTGAATTTCAGGAATAAGATGAAAAATGTTTAATTTTACTTTAGGAGAACTGTCAAATATTGGAGGGGTTTCAATACCATGATGCCCATTGAGTTTAATATAATTTGTTCTTATGACACATCCTGGAGACGAATAGATTATTCCGGTTCCGGAAAGTCTCGAGTGTATGGTTGGCTGTCCTTTACAGGTAATTTGAAGGGGCTCTTCAGTAGGTAGTGAATAAAGCCATCCAGATGATGCGGTCAATGCTTTCCAGTAGGGATTATAAGTTCTACTTATTCTAATGTCACAATTAGAGAATGGTTGATATGTTGTCTTTAGGAAGAGTGACATTTCACAAGGTGGTTCAATACTTGCTTCATAGAGTGGATGTCTCGGTGTGCAGATGTATAATTTCTCCAAATTGTAGCACGATTCTAGGTCTGTATTAGTGATGAGGTTGTACCAGTTATTATTTTCGAAGAATACCAAATAATCTGCTCGTGGTTGTATATAGGCTGATCCGTTTGTATTATTGCCAGAAGTCTGTCGTACTGGATAGGGGTGAATTTGAATGCATAAAAAGGTTTGGATTCGAGGATTGGAATTTCTAGGGTAATTATAAGTCTGTCTTCAAGAGTTTGTATTTTACTCTTGGAGATCATAAAAAGTTCTTTCATGTTAACTCTATCTGATTGTGTAGGAAGGGTTAAGGATTTATGATGTTTCAACATTTCTTTCGTGGCTGCAAGAATCCTTTTTAATTCGAAAATGCTTGCAAATAGGTATCCAGCTTGTGCAGCCTGTAATCCTTTTTTTATGGCTTTTAAGTTCTCTAGATAATCCGTGAAAACTGAGTGAGTAAGTAAACTCCAAAAATTTAACACCTCTATGTATTCGTGGTAAGTGACAACCTTGTGTGCCGGGTCTTCGAGAGGCTCTATTTGTTTTAATCGCGCTGCTAGACCTGAAGAGTGGAGTATACCTGTCTTGACGTTCTGTAAATTGTCGTAGTATTCCGTGTTTATTAGTTGTACGTTATCTTCTAAGACAAGGGTTTCGTTTAGAATTCCTTCGGGATCCCTGGACTTTTGGAAATTAAAGGTTTCCATTTTTTTTATATAGTATTTTATTAAAGATTCTTCAGCAGCAGGTAAAGGTGGTTGTATATTACCTAGTTGACTGTCTAACATTCCAGCGACTTTGAGTACTTCCATGTGAGTAGAGTCTATGTCAAAACTAAGTTGTTTGTAGTCTTCAATTTTTATGTGAGAGTTGCAAATCTCTGGATCGATGATTTTTTTGCAGCGGGTCCAGAGCTTGTCAATACCTAACTCTTCAACAGAGGGTTTGATCTGTGTGAATTCATCTAAATTTAATATGGTTATGAGTTTCCAGTCTGATTCTATCCATCGAATTTCCTTCAGGAGCTCGTAGTACAATCCAGTGTTGAGATTTAGAGGCTTGATACTGTGTTTTGTAGCAGGTGATCCAGGTATAAGGGCTATTGTGAGTGCGATGACCCACGTTATTAGTTCTCTTTTATTCATGTTGTTGGTTTTCTCTCTCTTCCCCCTAAACAAAATTATTTAATTGAAAGAAAAGGGTTGTTGATTTTGAAGTCTAATTAGATGTAATGGCGTTAATATTTTGATAGTCATTAGGTATGTCATAAATGCTTTCATTATGCTCGGTGGGTCGTGTTAAGTTTTGAGTTTCTGCATCTTTCTCAGTTTGTGTTTCTTCCGGCATTATTGGGCGAAGATGTAATAATAAGCTGGTAATTGAGTCCCAAAAGGCTCCGATTATCCATATACTTCAACCATAGACAGAGTGTATGGCGTAACCGTGTACCAGTGTGTCGATAGCAAATTTAATAGTTTTGAAAGTAATATAGACACCAAACATTGTCACACTGAAAGTTCCAACAGTGTTGAAGAAGCTATAAACCTTACCCCATGCTTTGGTTAGTGTATTCATAATAATTTCTTCAAGTATTTGATTAATTTTTATTTTTCTGTCTGCAATGTATTGACCTGTCGCGTCACGTGCTATTGTGTTTAAAACAGCTGACCGTTCTACAGGGAACATCATGTGATTTTTAAGATTTTCAAGATCACTATCTGAGTAAATACCTCCTGTGGCGAGTCCCTTTGCAGTTGTATATACCCAGGTATGATTTGTTTGAGCAGCCATTGTTTCCGGCTATATCACTATAAATAATTTGGGATTTAGTTCGTACCGTTGGTCTTCAAGTCTGTACATTGGTGCGAGTAGTGGGTTACAATCTATCTGAGTACCTGTTTTAACAATTAGATGTGTACGAGGTAACATGAAGTATGAGTCGTTGCCTCGGGAAACAGGAAGTTCTTGATAGCATGCGTCAGTGTCTCTTCTTTTTACTTCTACGGCGATGCACTTGGCGATTCTTATAACTTCTCCTGCAACATGAGCGATGTATCCTGGTCCTTTCATGAATTGATAGGCGAATTCATCTGGAGCAATAGAGGCTATTGTCAAGGCGTTTTGAAGTACCTTCTTCTCTATTTCACATTCTTGTTCGATGATATTATTGTAAAGTACTATTAATTCTGATTTGAGGTGTTGTTCGAAATAGACGAACTTGGCGTTAACATAAGTAAAGAGATCCATGTTATGTGGTTCTATTCTTCGGCTTCGAGTAAAGAATTCACTCATCTCGAAATCAAGTATGTATAATTTTGGATGTATTGTTTTAATGTGCTTAGCCCCACAGGTTGAGAAAAACCCTTTTGTTGTCAATGCGAAAGTTACTCCATCGGTGTTTACAGTATACAGTTCTTCGGATCCTTGTGTATGGCCTTTAGCCTTACTTGCTATACCTTCATATAATATACCAAAGCGATGTGAGTTGCAGTAATCCTCAGGTAGTAAATTCCAAAAGGTATTCCCTCCATCAATATCCATGCATTTACCTGACTGATATTTACACCTTACTCCGGATCGTAAGATAATTTGATTTTTGTCGAGGCTGACTGAGGTTTGATAATCTTGGATTGTGAATTTAATATAACCAGTGACAGTAACTTTACTCCATGATCCCCATGCATCTGAATACCATCCTCTTTGACAAAATCCACCATTGGAGTATGAACCAAGGAACGTGACTGGTCGTATGACAGATGAATTACCTTTTAATTCCGAGTGTGTGCCATGAAAGTGAAAGATTCCGGATTCATGTATCATTTTGCATTGCCCGTGGGTGATTTCATGAATATATTCTATGTCACCGTTTGATACTCCAAACATGTGATTGAGATCGCCACAATATCGGACAATTCTTCGAACTTCAAGTTTGCATTGG
The DNA here is from genome assembly GCA_964016945.1 of Microplitis deprimator. NCBI lineage: Eukaryota > Metazoa > Arthropoda > Insecta > Hymenoptera > Braconidae > Microplitis > Microplitis deprimator. The sequence continues at coordinate 14,614,290 of OZ024712.1, forward strand.
ATGACTTTAATAGATGAAAACTCGGTAGTTTGCAATAATTGAACTCTGGTTTCTCGAATTTCAGGTTTGGGTGGAGGTAGTCGGCAGTCTTTTATGTCCAAGAGAGATAGTGTCGTGATGTTGGTAAAAGGTGTTCCGCAGTCATAGGCTACGAACCCAAGGGTCGCAGGTACAGTAAGACTGACCCAAACGATTAGAGTTTCGAGTCCCATGATTACCTGTATAAATATTGTATGCTACTGAAACAGTCTTAAACATTTAGTAAATAACGTGATGTATTAGTCGGAATCGGTATCGCTGTCATAATTGCGTGTCCTGCAAATTTTTAGTTTGTCAACATGCTTAAGTGAACGTTTCCCATTCTTATCCTCAATAATAGCAGTATTATTATCGAAGACTTCTGTTATTAAGAATGGTCCCTTGTAATGAGAGTCAAATTTCCCTTTTCTAGGTTCTTTAACGGCATAAACCTTATCACCAGGTTTCAATGTACAAGGGTTCAAATGAGAATCGTAGTACTTCTTTGATCGATGTTTTGATTTGATAAGAGATTCTGTAGCGAAGTTTTTCATATCACTCATGCGTGTAATTAAATCATGCAAATATCCACCATAAGTTTCAGTTTTCTCGGCAGGAAAAGAGCTTGGTATTCGAGCCTTTTTCCCATAGATTAATTCAAAAGGGGTGAAGTTAGTAGATTCATGCACAGAAGTATTATAAGAAAACATAGCAAAAGGTACAAGTTTGTCCCAATCTTGATACTTGTCAACATAATGTTTGATAAACTCAGTTAATACAATATGGCTTCGTTCGAGTGACCCATTGGTCTGCGGGTGGTATCCCGAAGTAGTAACATGTTTAATTTTAAAGGTCTTTGCTAAATGGTGGAAAACTTTACCTACAAAAGATCGACCTTGGTCGCTCAGAATTATACGAGGGGCTCCGAACTGTAATATGAATCCCCGAGTTAGAGCGTCAGCTATAGTATCGGCTTTAATATCTGGGATTGGTACAGCTGCACAGAATTTTGTAAGGTTATCTTGAATAGTTAATATATGTTGATTTCCACTGGGAGTCATAGGTAGAGGACCTACAGTGTCAATGGAAATTTTATCGAAAGATTCTGCGGGTGTATCGGTTATAATCATCGGTTCGCGAGTTTTTATACGAGTTAATTTTTGTTCTTGACAACTAATACATGTTTTGACAAAGTCCGTTACGTCGTCTTTAAGATTAGGCCAGTAAAACCTTTCTCTTATGCGTCTGTATGTTTTGGTAATACCTTTATGACCCCCGTTGAGGCTCTCATGGTATTCTGAAATAATGTCGGGTCGAATTTCTTCGTCAGGTATAACTACGTTACCTCTACATAGTGTAATAACACAATCACATTCACCTAAGCTTTCCTCAAGTAATTCACTTATAGTGGAATGGCTTAGATTATCTAACATGTCTCCGGTTTTAGAGATTCTAAGAGTTTTTAAATCGTATTTTTCTATTATTGATTTAGCAGTTTTTAGAACCTCTTTAAGATCTGAGATTGAGAATGACTAGAAATGTTTATTTTTAATTACAGCACTAAGTATTTTATGAGATCCTTTAGGTGTGACTAAAATTTGATAAAGTTTAGGTTTTTTAAATTTTATATCTTGTGTGTCAATTTGATCAGTGTCAATTAATAATCGAGAAAGAGGGGTTGTGAATTCGCAATCTGCAGAAATAAAATGTAAGTAATTATCTCTGTGATAAGTAAGATTTTCATTAGTTGTGTGAATTTTAATTTTATTCGGTTCTCTTAAATGTATGTCAGGATAAAATAGTTCGTTAGTTAAACCAGAAATAAGTGATTTGTTATTTTCTCTCAAGTTTATTTGTTCCGGCGCATCATCGGAATCATCTGAGTCGTTTAGGTTGTTTAAGTCGTTTGAGTCGTTTACCTGCTCCTCAGGTATTCTCGGCATTTGTGGGTTTCCTTGTCTTGTTGCATGCGTGTGTCGTTCGTCTGTACTTGAGTTTGAGTCGAGGTCTGTATTGGGTGTTGACCTTCCGACGGGGTGTTGAAAGGTTATCATAGATGACTTGCGACGTTTAGCAGTAGCATCGTCTTGTTGAGATTCATCATCAGTACCTGCTCTTGGATTATCCCACCAGTATGGATCGTTTTCTGATGAGGGTCCAGGGGATACTTCAATAATTCTTTTGTTTTTAGTCTGGTTATTTCGAGTTACAGGTGTCATTGATTCGTCTGTAGATGAAGCGTTCTCTACGTCAAATGCGAATCGTAGGGCATTTGTACGATTTTTCGGGGGTAAAGGAGGTGGTTCTGGATCTAGATTTCGTGGTGATGCGCGCTTACGTACCAGGCTAGGAAATGCGCTATTCCTGGCTTGTGCTGCAGGCGGTGGTTCCGGCGGGGGTTCTTTGTTTTTAAGTGGTCGCCCCGGCTTACGTTTTTCGGTAATAGGTGGAAGTAGTCGCGATGTCGATGGTCTAGGAATCGGCGGTTTAGGGACCGGTTGATTTGCTTCAGGTTTTTTTAAATGACGTGATTTTACAGCCTCGGTAATTGAAGATGGAGGAGGAGGAGGTTTTCTCGTTCTAGTTGCTCTCTCATATGCAGCAGCTGATGTGGCTTGCCTGCCTTGATTTTCGGTAATTACTTTTCTGGCCTGTGAGGATGTAGGTAGTAGTAAGGGACATGCTTTTACCTCAGGTAAGATGGGATTTCGAGATAATGCGTCGGCGTTCCCATTGAGTCTACCTGGCTTGTAATGAAAAGTATATTCATATTCTCGGAGTCTTGCTCTCCACCTTAATAAACGTTGAACAGGTGGCTTTACAGAGTCAATCCATTTAAGAGGTTCATGATCACAAACTAATGTGAATTGTCGACCATATAAGTATGGTCTAAAATGTAGAATTCCCGTGATAACGGCAAGACATTCCTTTTCTGTAGTAGTATAGTTTCGTTCGGCTGGCTTCAATAATTTAGATAGATATGCTATTGGTCTATCTTCCCCGATTTTTCCTTGGCTCAGTACACCACCGATAGCATAATCGGAGGCATCTGTTGTGAGAATAAATGGTTCGTTAAAGTCGGGATATTGTAAAACCGGCGAGGTACATAACGAATTTTTCAAAACATCAAAGCTATGTTGTTGCTCTTCTGTCCAGTTGAACGGGACGTCCTTTTTTAATAATTCAGAAAGAGGTTTTGCTCTACCTGAAAAGTTTTCAATGAAACGTCTATAATATCCGGCAAGACCGAGGAATTGACGAATGTTTGTTGGGTTTTGAGGTACAGGAAAGTTTTCTACTGCTTCGGTTTTCCTCGGGTCTGGTCGGACACCGTCGTCGCTTATAATGTGTCCGAGGTATGCGACTTCCGTACTCAAAAACTCACATTTATCGGGTTGTAATTTAAAATTTGCGTTAGTCAATCTATTAAAAACTCTGCGGATTCTTACATCGTGTTCTTCTAATGTAGCTGCGTGTATGATGATGTCGTCCATGTAAACGATTGCCACTGGCCCAATTAATCCTACCAGTGTTCTATCCATGGCGCGTTGAAATGTGGCTGGTGCATTTTTAAGTCCGAAGGGCATGCTGTTGAAGTGATAATGACCTCGAGGAGTTGAGAAGGCTGTTTTTTCACAATCCTTTGGGTCCATTTTAATTTGATGAAATCCGTTCGCTAAGTCAATTACTGTAAAGTATTTTGCTCCCCCTAACGTATCCAAAATTTCTGTTATATTAGGTAGAAGATAAGCGTCACTAATGGTTTTTGCGTTTAGTGCTCGATAATCTATAACAAGTCTCCATCGTTTGTTTCCTTTGGAGTCCGGTTTTTTAGGTACGATCCAAAGTTGAGAGCTGTACGGTGAATTTGACTCACTGACAACTCCGTCATTACAAAGTTTTTCTACCTGCCTGATCATCTCTTCTTTGTGTACTGGAGGGTACCGATACTGTCGTACAGATACGGGTACATCATCTGTGGTGTGAATAGTATGAGTAATAATAGATGTGGTTGAGAGTGGGTCTCCAGGTAATTGAAACAGATTAGGATAATCTTTTACTAGTTTTTCGATTTGATCTTTTTCTTCTCCATTTAAATGACTTATTCGTAGACTCTCGATGATTCTCTCTACTCTGTCTCTTGCGTCTACGGGTGCGTCACTTTCGGGATCTGAGCTAAAGAAGTCTTCTGAATTTTCTTCACTTTCATATGGAAATATTTCTTGTGGCGGTATGGTAACTTTCATATTGTCTTCATAAGCGTTTATTAAGTATACATAGCAAGTTCCGTTATAATTAGTAACTAAATTTTCTCCTATGTATATGTGTTCGTTATTAGTTTGAATACGTGGTAGGTATCCCGTGATTAGATCTGTTTTCTTTAATTTTAAGGGTACAACAGCTTCAGTGCGAGCCTGTATAGTAAAAGTGGCTGGCTCCTCGTCCCATTGTGGAATATATCCAGGTATAAATTTTTCTCGTTTTCGAGGCTCGGGCAATGCAGGCCTCTCGAAAGGTATAGGTGTTATGGGTTTAGACATGGCGACAATTGTATTATAATGAAATGAAATTTGTACTCTCTCGTCTTCGAAAAAGTCTACTCCCAGGATTCCATCGGTTGGAATGGGTAGTGGATCTCGAAGTACTTGAAATTTTTGTGGTTTCCCAAAGAAGGTAAGTTCAGTAGAACCCACGGTGTCTACTTTATCGAAAGTTATACCAGTTACAGTTAATGATTCATGAGCAGCTATAATGCTGCGTGGTTTCAAGACAGATAGTTTTATGACATTGATATCGGCGCCTGTATCGACCAAAAAACGTGCTTGGCCGTTTTTTAATTCCGGTGCGCGTAAAACAACTACTGGGCCTCGTCCATTTCCTCCTGCCCAGTATACGCTTCTGTTGCGGTCATGAATTTGACCCCTGAAGATTGACGCGATGATAGGGCCTCGCTCGTCGGTGCGTCTGTCCGGCGATTGCCCTGGTAGTTTAAAGGCTCGTTACGGCTAGTAGAAGAGACAGGGGACATTGACCTGTCTCTCTGTGCGTTAGAGTACGAGTTATTCTTAAAATACATATCAGGGTGATAATGACTCTGATATGGCATAGGTTGAGGGTAATATCCCGGCATATATGGGGGATATTGGTAAGGTGGTGCGTATGGCATCGGTGGTGGAGGATATTGTGGATAATATCTCCCCGGAGATCGGTTTCTATCGTAATTGTTTCTATCATAGTTAGATCTGTCATAGTTATTTCTATCGTAATTATTTCTGTCATAATTGTTTCTGTTGTCGTAATTATTTCTGTTAAATGAATTTTGTTTTTCACGAGGTCTAGAGAATTCTCGGTTAGAATTGAATTTATTTTTATCATTGTTAATGGGACGAGATACGTCGTATCTATTTATTTTAAAAGGTATGGTACCTCTTCGTTCTTCGTCTTGAAAACTAACAAGGCGAGGTGTACGAGCAATTGTGGTTGTCTCGTTTTCTTCGGCTTGAGCGAGCCTCAGGTAGTTAGAGTTTCGGGCAGTGTTGCCTTTTAAATTTTCTTCTATGCGTAATGCTATCCTATACGCAGCTTCTAAGTTTTGGGGGTTTTGAACGGAAACCCCGTAGATTAGATCGTCCGGTAGCCCGCGTTTAAATGCTTCTAGAGCTAATCCGTTTAATAATTTTTCCATACCATTAACTTCGATGTCATTATTAAAATTATCTTTTAAAATTGCTAAGGCGTTTGTAACAAGGACTTTGATTCGATTGTAATAACTAAGGACTGATTCGCCCCGGCGCAATTTAACAGCTTGAATATCTGCGCAATATTGGGAATAACTTTTCCTACTAGAAAAATATTCTTTCAAAGCGGCTTTTAACTCATCTAAGTTTTCGAACTCTTTCCCGGCGACGGCCTCTCGAGCTAAATCTTTAAGTTTTGAAATTACTCCTTTAATAAAGGGAGCTAAAAGGTCTGCAGGTATAACGTCTGCACTGTTTTGGACATCTTCTAGGAATGTTTTTAGCGGCATGTTTTTACCGTCGAACTGGGGAATTTGTAACAATGCTTGCTGTAGCATCATTGTCTCTCCCATGGTCGTTAATATAGCGTCAGTTATATTCTGATGGGAGGTGAGATTGCGGATTGCCTCATCAGCCATATTTAAAAATTTATTAAAGTATTTATCAAAAGAAAAATGAAATAATTTTTAATAATTATCTATATATGTAGATGTATATATTTTTCTCAAAAGTGATTTTATCTTTATAAAATTTAGACAATTCAAGTCTTATGGTTTAGTATTTAAAATTTTTATAGATGTGTATATATATCTCTTCCAAAAGATAATTATCTTGTATGGAAGTTTAAAAGTTTTTATTTTTTTCGTTTTAATTATTATTTTTTTTTTCAAATGTAAGACAATTTTGAATCTAACAATAAAATGATCGGCGGAATCCCACTTCTGACACCAAAATTGTCACGATTGGAGATCGTGATGGGCGTAGGTACGAGATTTCGTATAAAAGTATTGAATAAAAGGGTACTTACATTGATCAAGGACCAATCCTATGATCTGGGCTCACGTGACCAAATGCTCAGTTTATTCTATTCTATATTTAAATCGCGCCTACACAATATTGTTGAAGAAAATATTGATAACAACCCAAAATGATTTCCAATTTATGATGTAACTGTTTATTTTTCACAATCAAACGTCGAGCGGTAAACGTAAGATTGTGTACCCCCTACTGTTAACTATCGGTCTGAGCGGCTAGACAGGTAGTAAAATAAAGGATAAAGGAAGGTGGGCTGCCGAAAAGCCTCGTGAAGCTAGTATCTCATTGTTAAAGAAAAATTGTCTGAGAAATAATGTTTTTAATTGTTTTATGTTAACGAGTATTTATTTATTGAAGACTGAATATTCTCAAAATACAAAAGGGTTACAAATGGCAATATTTAAAATAGTAAATATAAAAGTAAATGTTTCATGCATATGTTTTACAAATATTTCAAAGTAAATTTATAAAATACCAGATAATGGTTACAATGTTTAAAACTTACCCCAAACAGGTTTTTGGTGAGGTGTCAGGACTGTCAGCAGTAACACAGGACACTTATTCACAACGCGTTCTCGCGGTTAATTAATATGATTCTAATTTATCGTTTTATTTATTTATTTAGTATGCTTTTGTTGCATCAATGTAAATGTTTATACGTTTCTAGATCTTCGTAGATCAAAATAATATGAATGTCTTCGCGCTTCTCGCGGTAAAATAATTTCAATGTATTCAAATTCTTCGCGTCTTCGCGGTAAAATAAAATATAAATTTGTTTATAAAATCTTTGCGTATTTTCACGGTAAAACAATTCCAAAATCTTCGCGTATTTTCGCGGTAAAATATTATTCAAATCTTCGCATTTATCGCGGTAAAATATTCTTTGATTCTTCACGTTTCTCGTGGTATAATTCAATATTAAAATAAAATGAAATTAAATGGATTAAAAATAAGATGAAGATAATCAATGCTGTACCGGTGCTAAACGGTTGATATTAGTTCACGACTTACAACGATCAAGGACCAATCGTACGATCTGGGCTCACGTGATCGGATGCTATACACTAATATCGCGTTGATTATGCTTCTGAAGCTAGTAGAAAATAATATGCCGATTATACGAGTGCTTACGACGATCAAGGACCGATCCAATGACCTGGGCTCACGTGACCGAATGCTCAATCGGGATATCAATCCTCTAGCCACGAACACCGTCAAGTGTCCGGAGTTCAGTATGGTTCAGAGTTTGATTCCCAAAAGAACTGATGAGCTAAAGTCCATGGTCTTTTTATATGGTCTTCACATATGAAAAGTGGTGGTAACTTGTTTCCCATACGAGAAGACTCGGACTCGCCCGAAAGTTCTAGGCCCATGCACACGTGTGATCCCTGGGAAATAGATTTTGACTATTTAAGTGGGCCGATGACCTGGCGCCACTCTGCCGCCAAGGAAGCCATAAATTTGGTGGTTTCCATTAGCTTTCTTTAATTTCCAAGAATCACATGCAGGTGCACACGAGTTGGGTGGTCTATAGTTTTAAGATGAAAAATCAAAGAAGAGATTACCGTTCTATGCTTAGATTATTAAATGGGAACGGATACATAAATTTCAAAAGTACGTTAAAAGAAAATGACGAAATTTAGAGAATAAGAGAAATATATGGTACATGTATCCCATTAGTACCTTTTCTACTTAGGCCAGTACGACTTAATTGTCAACGCTCAGGGAGGTATATTTTCCCGTACGATTGCTGGCGTCAGTAAGTCGGGTGTCATAAAAAAAAAAAGGTCTAAGTGCAAGAGATCTTAGGTTCTCACGTACTAGGTGGACGGATGTTCTCTTATGCGATCTATTCTACTGATTTTACCTGTTAATTATTATATAAAAAAAACTGAAGGTCTATTCGGAACGTGTCGGGTTTTTGTGTTACCGCCTGTGTCTTTACTGTATTCTGACTATGTCGCCATAATTCTTGAGGAAAATGATTTTCTCATGTATATATTTCTTTACAAAATTTCAAAAACTTATTTTAGCGACTTGTAAGGATACGAGTTGAACGTATCAGCCGTGACAGAAGATTAATCTTGAACTGGGAAATCAGTCCTAGATATCACTCGATTAGTAGATTCAACCGGTATTCTACAGTAATTATGTTCAGGGCACCGGTATTGTGATACAATTGGAGCTAATGGTGCGGGTCTGCTATAATCATGTCCATAGTGCCAATTTTGAGATGCAGTGGATAATGATGGTAACGAATTATTTGATGTAAAAGGAAAATCAACATTATTGTGTATGGAAGAATTGGGATTAATAACGATATCAACATTTTGAACTATTTCTACACTATGTCCAGGTTGCTCTTGTACTATATTATTTTTCGTCATTCGACGCTGACGTTGCTGCTCTCTTTGCTTTTCACGACGCGCTTTTTTAATTTCTTCTTCTTCGGCAGGTGTTCGTTGAATTTTTCTACGGCCCATTGCCAATTTAACAATAAAAATAATAAGTACAGATATCGATCGAGATGGAAATTCCCGTATAGAAGAATTATCAATGAGTATTCAATGTATGAATATTAAAAAGAAATTAATGGAAATAACATATGTAATTAATATTTTATAGCAATACCTAAATATTAAATTAAATTAGAAGGTATAAACTAATATTTAATAAAAATATATTGAAAACGTATTGACATTGTATATGAAATGAAGAAATTAATTACACATAATAGTTGTGTTTTATTATAAAATATTGAATATATTCAGTTTATCAAAACTCAGGTATAGTTTTCCGGTAAATTTAAATTAAGTTCAGTTTAATTTTTAGTTTTACTTACTTGTTATATTAAAGTCTGTCGTATTACATGACGCAGATAGCAATTACCATGAAGTAAACAACAATAAGTTATACTTACTTATATTTATGTGTTATGCAAGTTTTGACTAATATTTTTGTTTTCAGTCCAATTAGTTCTGAAATTTAACTTTTGACAAATTTTTTGTAACTTAGGTAGTTATAAATTAATAAAAAGCTTTAGAAGAAAATAAATTTTATTAATAGATTACAATATAAATAAACTATTTATAAGACTGAATTATTAGTAATCGACTGAGTAATTAATAAAAATAAGGATGGAATGTGTCTATAATCAATATGCCAAAGGTGATCGTATATTTATACAAAAGTAATCATATATTTATACAAAGCAAAAGAATTTCAATGCAGAGCATTTGACATTTATTGACAACCTCTTTCAAATCATTAATTTATTTTTAGAGGCGTTGTTTTTAATATATTATTTAGCTTATAGTAATTAAAATTTTCTGGTTTGTTAACTTTAATCTTAGTTTAATATTGTTCTAATTTTATTAGAGATCAATTTGATTATGTAATGAAATATTCAGTTAATATAAGTAAGTTGACAATTACTAATATTTTTTTTATTTTAATAAAAAACTTTTTGTTTATGATTTTATTGTTGATGTTATATTATTTTTTATTTAAACAGGATCAGTTTGAATATATCGTATCATAATGAGTTAATATTAGTTAGTTGATAATTTGTTGTATTTTTGTTGATAATTTGTTGTATTTTTGCTGATAATTTGTTATTTTGTTTGTTTTAGAAATAATATGTTTGTAGGTTTTTTTGTTCTAAATTTTATAGTATTATTTATGGTTTCGTTCAAATTGGATTCGGTTATATGTGTTGTTATATTCAAGTATCGTTAATTAGTTTACAGTTTGTTATATTGATTCTCGTTATTTAATTATTATTTAAGTTTAGACTTTTGTTATCGTTTTTCGTTTACAATTATTCTCTTCGGTTTTGGTTATAATAATTTTTTAGAATATTTAGCTGTCACTTAGAACGTATTGATATTCAGTTGCGTGACGATTTAAATTCGTTATCGTATTTTATATATATAGTACATCAATATAAATCATCCGAATTTGTTGGATTCACCTGAAAAACAAAAAAAAATGAATCAGTACTAATTACATACTCGAAATTACATATACCAAATGAAATAATAACAGCAAAAAAACGGTAGACACAATGGGAGCTTCAAACACGCCTTATGTTATTGAAATATTTCATCATTCATTATTATTTTATGTCGAATAATTATTGTTATATGTATAAATTGATATCTGTCATCATATCAAAAATTTCAGACAATTGTATTTTATTTGTTTGCTTAGTTTATGTTAATTTTTTTCTATAGCAATTATCATAAAATTTAAATTTTCTGTAAATGTTTCAGCAACTTTATAATTCTTTTAACTATTTTTACAATTGTGTTCATGTCATGCGTTTAATGTTGGTTATTTAATTTGAGAATTTATATTAACTTCTAAGTTATTCATTGACTTGAACTGATTAATCATAAAGAATTTAATTAGTATATACTTACGTAATAGTTGATGAATTATGCATTGATGAGTATGAAAACAGCGCCAATTGCAAATAATGACGCAAATGTTTATTATACCGCAATATTAATGATACAGATTTTACTAATATTTACTGTCAAAGTGATTATCAATAAACATTAATATTTGAGTGGTAAAATACTGATATCTCGTCTACTAATTAAATTTGATAAACCGATGACTACCTTTTAGTTAGATGAAATAATTTATATTATTGGCTTTGTTATTTAAGTAAGACTCGAATTATTGTAACCTCAAAATATGATGTTACTACACCGAATATATCATGTAATTTGTGAAAGGATGTCGACAGTTGAGCCACTATGTTTACAAACTTTGAATAATCCCGGATAGCCGCACACTCTTTGCTCAGCAATTTCTGTAGTGAAACATTTTCAGCTAACTTAACGGCAAGTTTCTGGCAAAAAGCCTTGGCTGGATAATACTTGCGTGCAAGTTGATGCAAATCTACTGCCGTCATCTGAATGCTTTGCACGGAGTATCAGTTTTAATAAAACCGAGACTATGATCTTTCGCTGAATGATCACGTACATTGACTTACAGTCAACAGAATTTTTTAATTTTAATATTTTATCATTAACAACTCCAAATTTTGTAACAATTTTGCGTTTTCGTGACAATCCGTCAATTGCCTTACCGCTTATGTCATCAAAATTACTTAAAGCATTATTACTTACATTATAATTGCTGCGATCATTTATCTTTATGATCTCTTTATCGGTCGCTAAAGCTTTACAGCTTTTTCTGTTCGCGCATATATTTTTCTTTTTATCTGCTTTCGATCCTCTCTCCTCTTGTATTCTCAGTCGCCGCCTGTGAATCAATTTATAATGAATATGTATCAACATTAGTGATGTTTCAAAACAAAAAAACAAAAAAAAAAAAAAATTTTTTTTATCGTATCCAAAATTGAAGGTATACCTGAAAATGAAAATTTTGGTACCAATCAGAGCTCTTAATAATAATATTAAGCTTTGTCTCAAACTATTTTTCTATTTTCCATTTATATAACACGGGAAAAAAAAATTGTCTGCTCTCCGGCCGGAAAGTGACCTCTTTAGGGCCGCTGCCCTGAACGAAGTTGAAACTTTCTGGTTCCGTCGAGCAAAAAAATAGTATACACACTTTGGCCAATAAAAAAAAAAGCTTCAGACCATATGTTTGTCAGCCTCGGCCAACATTTACATGTGATTTGAGACTTTTCTTATTTTACTGGCCTAGGTATGTAATACACTTTTTTTTTTTCAGAATTTCGTAGCTCATGAACCTGTCACGATATTGAAATATCGTGGCAGTCTCACATCACAGTCGGTGAGCAACAGATGGCAGCACACGCTGCTCACACGTCTCATACAATGATTGTTGTTATTATTTTGTATATTTTTATGATTTTTATATTATATTATTGCGTGTGTGCTAGATATTAACGTTAGAAATGATGAATCGTACAATAATCAGCAAAAATTGCTGAGTATTGTGAAACTATTTAAATTTTGGTGATACTGGGTAAAAATTTGCATTTATTTTGTGATTGTGGTCTTGGCTGGTCTGGGCATGCGCGTTGATGCAACAAGTGACATCAAAACACATTTAATATATATAAATTTAGATATTTATACATGTCATTGGTAGTTAATTTATAAATAATTAGCTACAATAATTAATGTACATGGGAACCGTTGGTCGTCTGGTGTAGGGAATTGCGTGGATTGCATTGCCAAATTGAATTGATCTCGGTAGTATTTTACTGAGATAACATGCGACAGAGATATATCTCCACTGGTTGAAGTAAGATCTATGACAAAATGGCGCCGGCCGAAGTGCCGGCATGAAATTCACGTGCTGCCGTGGTCAGACGTGGATAATCACTTGTACGAGCAGGGTGTGTGCTTGATGCGGTGAAATATTAATTTGAGACGCCATTTAATTGCGTAATTAATAGAATTAATTTTAATAAATTGCCATTTGGGTCAGATCATATAATCAACTAGTAAAGTGGAGTTGATACACATATTCTAATGGAGCCTATCAAAATATTATATTACGATGACGAATGTAAGTACCTTTGATTAATCTATTGGCGTGCAATCTACGTTTCCCTGCGTTGATGACCAATTGTTGTGTTTTATGTATGTGTGAGTGAGAGCGTTCATGTTGAGATACGCCATGATCATAGTCATTAAATACAGAATTATGAAATCCGCGGGTACACCATGAATACTTATTGGGAATAATTATTATTGTTGAGATTATTATTAACAAATAATATATTGTCATTGCGAGATTATTATTACAGACAATATATTATAAATTTTTTGTGGCTAGCACTTATTATTATTTTGAGATTATTATCTTGCATTTATTCTTTATAAATAATAGATTATTATCATTTTGAGATTATTATCTTGCATTTATTATTTATAAATAATATATTATTATTATTTTTGAGAGTATTATTTTGCAGTTATTATTTATAAATAATTTATTATTATTATTTTGAGATTATTATCTTGCATTTATTATTTATAAATAATATATTATTATTATTTTTGAGATTATTATTTTGCAGTTATTATTTATAAATAATATATTATTATTATTTTGAGATTATTATCTTGCATTTATTATTTATAAATAATATATTATTATTATTTTTTGAGATTATTATTTTGCAGTTATTATTTATAAATAATATATTATTATTATTTTGAGATTATTATCTTGCATTTATTATTTATAACTAATATATTATTATTATTTTTGAGATTATTATTCTGCGGATATTATTTTATAAATAATATAGTATTATTACTTTGAGGTTATTATTTTGCGGATATTATTTTATAAATAATATATTATTATTATTTTGAGATCATTATTTTGCAGATATTATTTTATAAATACTATATTAGTATTATTGTGAGATTATTATTGTGCGGCTATTATTTAAACATAATATATTATTATTATTTTGAGATTATTAGTTTGCGGATATTATTTTATAAATAATATATTATTATTATTGTGAGATTGTTATTGTGCGTATATTATTTAAAAATAATATATTATTATTATTTTGAGGTTATTATCTACAATAATACATTATTATTTGACGTTTATTATTTACCAATACCAAAGTATTATTTTGCGATTAGTATTTATAAACATTATATTAATATTGTGCGATTATTATTATTATAAACAAGATTTAATGAGTATTACATTATTTATATTAATTTAAAATATATCAAACAACAATTGGTGGTCAACCCGGTGTATTCTTATTGTTTATTTAATTTATACTGTTCTCATTCTTGCTACCCTTTTCCAACATTTGGAACTGCTCCCTGATTTTATTATTTTATTTTCACTCTTTCATTTTCATTTCATTTCTTGGTGAATTAATTTTTGTTCGTGGAGGGCACGAACTGGCGCCCAACAAGGATTTCTAACCCAGCCTGAGACGGGCTGTGTTTTTCCAGTGGGGAATTTGGGTTGTTCTCCATAGGAATTTATTTTCGTTTATTTTATTGTTAGATTTTCACCAACAGAGTGCCATAACGCCTATTTGACACTAACCACACTCCGCCGTGGGACGTGTGAAATAGTAGGGAACGTTATAAACCAATAAACGGATCTTATGCACAATAGTTATTTTTGCAGGAAATTGAACGCTCTACGAAAAAGTCTCTTTTTTTGATAAATCCAATCGTTCAGAAGTTATTTAAGCTTAAGGGGTCATGAAAGGAAAAAAATTGAATTTTGCGTTCACTTATTGCTAGATGGCATTTTAGAAAATGCCATCTGTGATCAGAATAATAACTAACAGTTATTACTCATGCGATTAAACTTAGCCGATAAAGTTAACATTTACATTTTATTTGAAAACAGGTAGGCTGAAAATGAATTCTTTTCATTTAAAGATTAATTTATCCTTATCAAAAAATTCCTTATGGGAATTTTGCCTAGATTCCTATGTGGGTTCCTACATGGCAATTTCAAATGGATTCCCATATGGTTTCCGATAAGAATCCATAGATTCATATACTCGTATTAATAGGCAATAGACATAGAAATCCAGATACCCTGGATTCTACAGGGTGTCCCAAAAGTCGCGCACCCCATTGTAGGGATTGAAAGAGAAAAATATTCTGAGACGAAAAGTCCTTAGCCATTTTTTGATCAGACGCATAGATAATTAATTATTAACTAACGAAAGTGACCAATCAGGAGCCCGCGACAGAAGAATAATAAGTGAGTCGAAATGCAGTAAGAGACGCGAGAGTGAGATGCCAGAGCTGCTGCCGGCTTCTCACGCAGTAGACTGAGAGTGGGGACGGACTAACTGTGGACGGCAGACGTATGTGATGCTAGGTGAATGTGTGAGATCGTGCTTTAGTGTGGGCTAGCGTAAGTGCATCGGTAACCATGCACGTATGAATGTGAGTGAGGATATTTTTATTATTTTTACTACAGGCAAAAGATTTAACAGAATTCGACGGGGAAAACCTAAGAACTTACTAAAGTCAATCGGACATGACTGAATTTTGATTTTTAATTGAAATAATTGGAGTAATTTTAAATTAAAAAATCAGTAGCAAGGGTAAGTAAGAGGCACTGGGTGGCTATGAATAATTTTTCATTATCATTTGGAATAATCCCGAGTCAAAATCTGAAGTACTTTTCCAACATCTCAAGCGTCTCAAGGGTCATTCCAACGTCTCAGACGTTGCAAATGTAAAATCCATGTTTTAAAAGCATTACAAACATGAACTGGTTCAGGCTGGAGTACCAATGGTACTAGCTGTCAGGTTGTAAGATGATGAAAGAGCTTAGATTTTTTATGAGGGAAGGGGGGGGGCAGAAGAATAATGATTTTAAAAAACTAACTGGTTCAGGCCAAAGTACAAAGGGCACTAGCTCTCAGAATGTCAAATGATGGAAGGGCTCAGATTTTTGTGGGCAGAGAGGTAGGGGCAGAAAAATATCTGAACGCTTCCGTCGCAGAACAATCTGACAGCTAGATCCCTCGGTACTCCAGCCTGGACTAGTTGGAATTATTAATGATTATTTTTCTGCTCCTCCCTCCCCCCACCCTCACAAAAAAATCTGAGCCTTTCCATCATCTTACAAGCTGACAGCTAGTGCCTTGGTACTCCAGCCTAAACCAGTTGGACTTTTAAATCATTATTTTTCTGCTCTCCCCTTCAACTTACAGAACGATCTGAGCCCTTTTCATCATCTTACCACCTGACAGCTAGTACCATTGGAACTCCAGCCTGATCCAGTTCATGTTTGTAACGCTTTTAAAACATGGATTTTACATTTTCAACGTCCGAGACGTTGGAATTACACTTAAGACGCTCGAGACGTTGAAAAAGCACTTCAGATTTCGACTCGGGAATTTACGTAATTCTTAAATGGAAGAGAAGTAGCGAGGGTAAGTAAGAGATAGTGGGCGGCTATGACTGATTTCTTATTATCATTTAAGACAATTTAATTAATTTTTAATCAAAAAATTAGTGGCAAGTGTCAGTAGAGGCCCTCGGCGGCTATTAACGAATTTCCATTTTTATTTAGAATAATTACAGTTGTCACGATCGGAGAGAGTAAAGGCGACGGGCGAAGGGTTTATATTAATTATTTAGTAAAACTACCCACAATATTTATTCTATTACTCAACCAAGGAGCCTAATAGAACCGTCACGTGGCTAGTGTGAGAATGTTTAATATTTGGCAAGTTTTTGATACTAAATAAGTCTATTTCGTACCGAGCGGAAGTACGATAGACTATCCCGATTGTTGACCTGCGTGGCTTTAGGGTAGGTCAGGGATTTTAAAGCGAGAGGAAAGCAGGTAGGTGAATATGGACCCTCGAGAAGTCCCTGTTCTTTTACGTCTGTCTCTTTCTGTACCCGTTGACTTAGGAATGTTAGAGTAAGAGGTATAAATAAGAGAAAGATGATTTAAAAAAAAGAAAAGAATCTGTATATTCTTATAAAATTATAATGTTGTTTTACATGTGTGTACTAAAATTAAACAAATACAATTAACTTACCACTCAGCTTGAGGTGGTTTACAATCTCGCTGATCACACTCTCTCACAATTCACCACTTTGAATTTATGATCGCGGAATCGTTTTTATTTAATTCGCTGGGACCCCGCCCGTGGCTTAGGGATTTTATTCAGCGGAATTTGATGCACTTTTCGGACTCGGAGCTACTGGGGTGCCAAGCGGATACACTCCCCTATCTGTCGAGTGCGAGTATGAATATTTGATTTTATTTAGGATTTCGATCTAGGAGTCTGGATTCCTAGGCTATAGACGGTCACGAGACCGGAGATCCTGGTGAGTCGAATCGGCCGCGATTTTTGCAAGATTAAAATCTAGGTATTTGGCCAAGGAGCCCGATTGCCTAGGCGGTGGACCGTCACGTGGACAACGATTAAGAGTTTTATCTCTGATTCGCGGTACTAGTCGGACTTGGGCCGATAGATCTAATCGGAGCTTTTGAACTTATAGAACTTCAGAGCAAGTACTGGCAGAGATTACTTAGCGAGTGACTCGAGATCCGACAGAGTTTAGGTCTGATTAGCGATCGACTCGAGATCCGACAGAGTTTAGGTGTGATTAGCGATTGACTGCCTTCGTTAGTTTTTCGGCAGTTTATATACTCTAGTTTTGATGGGAAAGTCATATGTTTTCTTATGCAACAAACCGGTCCATCTCATCATTTTGGACAACAGCATGATGAGTAAGTACATGGGTCCGGTTTAGGTACTTTTCTAAAAATTAGAAAAGTCCAGATATGGAAATTTGGATGATATCGTTTGTAAACAACAACAGGATGAGTAAGTGCTCTATTGGAAGTACATAGATCCGGGTGTAACTTTCGAAATGTCAGAGGTGACTCGGAATATGGAAATTAGATAGTCATAGCATCTTCATAAACGTTTGAATTTTTAATTAGAAGTCCGGTGCACACGTGCAGGTGTCCTGCTGAGTCGCAGCTAAACTTGTTTTGGGTACTACGCCCGTACACACACATATACACACTCTCTTGTAATTGTATTGCAGGTAGATGTACGCAGGTAAGTGTGGATGCAAGATGAGTATACGGCTAAGTAACGTAGTTGGGTTTGAGTATAGACTCTGTCCCTTTTGAGAGAGAGACAGGTATATTATCATATCTGCCGATCTTTGTCTATTCTTACTCATCGTGCATGCACTTACATAGGTACCTGCGAAAGGTGAAAGGATCTCCCTGAGAAGGGTTGGGGTGTAGTTTGGTAAACCTGGCTTGAAAGAAAAATAAAATAAATGGTTAAACCGCGATACGTATATATCGATTGTTACACAGTAATTTTTAATTAATAAATTAGTGGCAAGGGTAAGTTTGAGGCCCTCGGCGGCTATGAATGAATTTTCACTTTTATTCAGAAAAAATAGGGTAAATTTCAATCAAATAATTGATAGCGAGTGTCAAGTAGAGGCCCTTGGCAGCTGGAAGTGAATTTTTATTTTCATTTGGAATAATCTAAGTAATTTAAAAAAAAAAAATTAGTGGCGAGTGTCAAGTAGAGACCCTGGGCTGCTATGAACGAATTTTCACTTTTATTCAGAATAATTAAAGTAATTTTTAATTAATAAATTAGTGGCAAGGGTCAGTTTGAGGCCCTGGGCGACTATAAATGAATTTTCACTCTTATTTAGAATAATTTAAGTAATTTAAAAAAAAAAATTACTGGCGAGTGTCAAGTAGGGGCACTGGGCGGCTATGAGAAAATTTTAATTTTCATTTGGAATAAGTTAGGTAATTTTCAATCAAAAAATCAGTGGCGAGTGTCAAGTAGAGGCACTGGGCGGCTATAAGTGAATTTTTATTTTCATTCAGAATGATTACAGTAATTTTCAATCAAAAAATCATTGGCCAGCGTCAGTAAATGGCACTGGGCGGCTATAAACGAAGTTTTATTTTTATTCAAAATAATTAAAGTAATTTTTAAATGAAAATTAAGTAGCGAGAGTCAGTTAGAGGCACTTGGCGGCTGTGACGAAATTTCTCCATTTATTTTAAATGCTTGACGTAATTTCCAATTAAAAAATCAGTAGCGCAACCCAGGCAGTGTCACTGGGCAGCTATGGTTGAATTTTTTTAGTCTTAAGTTATTAGAGTAATTTTTTATTTTCAATCAGAAGCGAGGCAATAAATGGCTTCGGCTAAATTTTTTTATTTATTTAGAATTATTCAAGTTATTTTTAAGGTTAAAATCTAATACTAAGCTTAGACAAAAATAATGTTATGGTTTTTTACAGTAAAAAGTTTTTTTACTGGAAAATATTAATGAATTTCAAAATTAAAAATGCAACGATTAACATCAAATTTTTTTCCGCAAGCGCTAATCAAATTTAATTTTTACAAATATGTAAGAGAAGGAATGCATCTACATTAAATCTAGTAGATGCTCAAAATGTCCCCCGTTCACTTGAAGACAGAGGCGGCGTCGCTTGAGTAGATTTTCTTGGACAGCCTCTAGCGTTTCCGCAGTGACTGTTGTCTGAGCAGCATGAATTCTGGCCACGGTCTCCATTTGGTCCTGGGGCTTATCAAAGTAGACCGTTTCCTTGAAATGTCCCCACAAAAAGAAGACCAGCGGCGCCAAGTCAGGTGATCTAAGAGGCCACCTTCGTGGTCCGTTTCTTCCAAACCAACACTGAGGGTAAACCCCGTTGAGAAAGTCTCGCACTGTACCAGCATAGTGACTCGGTGCTCCGTCATGCTGAAACCACGTCGGCTGCTCATTCACTTCATCTAGTAGTTGAGGAAGTTCATCACGTAGGAATGTCAGGTATTGGGTGCTCTGTAATAAGGAGAATTCATGGTTTGTTATAGGAAACTAGGAAATAGGTACATGGAAGTGGTGAATTCAGTGAAGGAATATTAAAGGACGATGAGGACGACGTAACTAACTGAAAAATCGAATGATTCCATTAAAACACTTAAATCACTAGCGTAAAAAAGGTTCGATTTTTATGAATGATAATAGCTCTTTATTAATTTTTAAAAAGATTCAATTCCAATGCTTAACACATAATAAATTTTATTTGTGTATTCAAATATTTACTTACGTCCATTGTTTCAGGTAAATCGTAAAGAATAACGTGGTCACCGATAATTCCACCCCAGACATTAATCTTCAATTTATTCTGGAAATTACGGTTCACCGTCATGTGCAGATTTTCGTCTGCATACCAATGACAATTATGTTGATTGAAACACCCCTCCCGAGTAAAGAGTGATTCATCAGTCCACAATATTCCCCGCAAAAAATTTGGATCCGCATCGTTGGAGTCAAGAATAAACTGACAGAAGTCCATTCTCAAGCGGTAATCTCCAGCTTCTAACTTCTGCACTTTCCTTCTGTGATAAGGATGGATCTTCTCAGTGCAATGCGGTTCACTGTCGAGCGGGAAATGTGAATCTGACGCTCAACCCGCCTCGTACTCGTACTTGGATCCGCACGGATAGCAGCGAGAACGCGCTCTTCGTTGCGAACGTTCCGAGCCTCACGACCGACTTGCTTGACGTTGTTCGGCATCAAATTGCCGGATTCTCGACAACGATGCAGAGCGCGGAGGATAACATTTTTATCCGGATAGCTGTCATGATTCGGAAACCTTTCACGATAAACGCGTGCAGTTTCCGCAGTATTGCGATTAGAAGCGCCATAGAGAATGATCATCTCGGTAAAATCAGCAGAAGTATAGACCATGATAACGCAGTTCGTTGACAGAAATTTCAGAAACGACTGACAACGGAAAACAGTTAGCCGAGAGACGGAAGAAAACAAATGAAATCGGAAAACAAATCAAATCGCGAAACGCATGAGAAAAAAAAAACATTGAAAAAAATTAAAACAAGAGAGTCGGAATGATAACAAAAATAAGAATAAAAGAGAGTTGATAAACAAGGAGAACGAAAGAATAAAAATACAGAAGTTTGTTAAGGAAAATAAATCAGCAACCGACACTGTTAACGCGTCTGTTGATTGGTTTTTTATTTGAATAATGATAATTATTATTTTAATATAAACCATGATAAATCAGCTGATGGAACTCTCTCAGGTCGTCTGAGTCCATCACTTTTTTAATTTAATAATAATAATAATTATTCGTATTTTATGAGTTAACCAAAATAAAATAGCCGCCGACACTTTGTTAATCCGTCTGAGTTGACCGTTTTTTGATTTTAGTATTAATAATTATTATTTTATTAATTTACCGGAATAAATTGACAGCCGACACTCTGTTAAGCCTTTCGAGTTGATAGTTTTTTTATTTTTATAATAATAATTGATATTTTAATAATTAACCGGGAAAAATCAGCTGCCCAGTACCTTTGCTTGACCCTCGCTACTGGTTTCTAATTAAGAATTACTCCGATATTTTGAAAAATAAAAAAATCCTGTACCTACCGACCAGTGCTACTAACTGATCCTCGTTACTAATTTTTTAGTTAAAAATTACCTTAATAATTCCGATTAGAAATCAAAATTCTGTCATGGCAGCCCAGGGCCTCTAGTTGAGGCTCACCACTAATTTTTTGATTAAAAATTCCTTAAATTATACCCAATGAAAATAAAATCTCATTCAAAGCCGCCCAGTGCCTCTACTTGAGGCTCGCTACTATTTTTTTAAATTAAAATTACTCTACTTTTACTGGATAGAAGTGGAAATTCGTTCCTAGCCGCCGAGGGCCTCTACTTGACACTCACCACTAATTTTTTTTTAAATTACTTAAATTATTCTAAATAAGAGTGAAAATTCATTTATAGTTGCCCAGGACCTCAAACTGACCCTTGCCGCTAATTTATTAATAAAAATTACTTTAATTATTCTGAATAAAAGTGAAAATTCGTTCATAGCAGCCCAGGGACTCTACTTGACACTCGCCACTAATTTTTTTTTTTTAAATTACTTAAATTATTCCAAATGAAAGTAAAAATTCACTTCCAGCTGCCAAGGGCCTCTACTTGACACTCGCTATCAATTATTTGGTTAAAATTTACGCTATTTTTTCTGAATAAAAGTGAAAATTCATTCATAGCCACCCAGGGCCTCAAACTTACCCTTGCCACTAATTTATTAATTAAAAATTCCTGTAATTATTCTAAATAAAAATGGAAATTCGTTAATAGCCGCCGAGGGCCTCTACTGACACTTGCCACTAATTTTTTGATTAAAAATTAATTAAATTGTCTTAAATGATAATAAGAAATCAGTCATAGCCGCCCACTATCTCTTACTTACCCTCGCTACTTCTCTTCCATTTAAGAATTACGTAAATTCCCGAGTCGAAATCTGAAGTGCTTTTTCAACGTCTCGAGCGTCTTAAGTGTAATTCCAACGTCTCGGACGTTGAAAATGTAAAATCCATGTTTTAAAAGCGTTACAAACATGAACTGGATCAGGCTGGAGTTCCAATGGTACTAGCTGTCAGGTGGTAAGATGATGAAAAGGGCTCAGATCGTTCTGTAAGTTGAAGGGGAGAGCAGAAAAATAATGATTTAAAAGTCCAACTGGTTTAGGCTGGAGTACCAAGGCACTAGCTGTCAGCTTGTAAGATGATGGAAAGGCTCAGATTTTTTTGTGAGGGTGGGGGGAGGGAGGAGCAGAAAAATAATCATTAATAATTCCAACTAGTCCAGGCTGGAGTACCGAGGGATCTAGCTGTCAGATTGTTCTGCGACGGAAGCGTTCAGATATTTTTCTGCCCCTACCTCTCTGCCCACAAAAATCTGAGCCCTTCCATCATTTGACATTCTGAGAGCTAGTGCCCTTTGTACTTTGGCCTGAACCAGTTAGTTTTTTAAAATCATTATTCTTCTGCCCCCCCCCCCCTTCCCTCATAAAAAATCTAAGCTCTTTCATCATCTTACAACCTGACAGCTAGTACCATTGGTACTCCAGCCTGAACCAGTTCATGTTTGTAATGCTTTTAAAACATGGATTTTACATTTGCAACGTCTGAGACGTTGGAATGACCCTTGAGACGCTTGAGATGTTGGAAAAGTACTTCAGATTTTGACTCGGGATTATTCCAAATGATAATGAAAAATTATTCATAGCCACCCAGTGCCTCTTACTTACCCTTGCTACTGATTTTTTAATTTAAAATTACTCCAATTATTTCAATTAAAAATCAAAATTCAGTCATGTCCGATTGACTTTAGTAAGTTCTTAGGTTTTCCCCGTCGAATTCTGTTAAATCTTTTGCCTGTAGTAAAAATAATAAAAATATCCTCACTCACATTCATACGTGCATGGTTACCGATGCACTTACGCTAGCCCACACTAAAGCACGATCTCACACATTCACCTAGCATCACATACGTCTGCCGTCCACAGTTAGTCCGTCCCCACTCTCAGTCTACTGCGTGAGAAGCCGGCAGCAGCTCTGGCGTCTCACTCTCGCGTCTCTTACTGCATTTCGACTCACTTATTATTCTTCTGTCGCGGGCTCCTGATTGGTCACTTTCGTTAATTAATAATTAATTATCTATGCGTCTGATCAAAAAATGGCTACGGACTTTTCGTCTCAGAATATTTTTCTCTTTCAATCCCTACAATGGGGTGCGCGACTTCTGGGACACCCTGTATAGAAATGACTTATATTAGGGCCCAGATTGTCATATGAATTTCCCATAAAAAAGGAATCCATTTGTCTAAGTCCCCATATGGGAATCTAGGTACCAAAAATTTCCTATGTGGGTTTCCTACATGGGAATGCAAAAACCCAGTTTTCTATGTGGATTTCTCATATGGAAATGCAGATACCCATGGATTCTTAATTAAATCCTTACACTGCTGTATTAATCCTTATGGATTTTTACATAAACCCATACTCTTCTATATGGATTCCTATGGGTGCCCATGCAATACCACATGAATTCTTTTGATAGGGTTGTCATATGAGTGTATAAAACACGAATATTCATAAATTAATATCGTCAACCTACATTTTTATAAAATTCTATCTCTCAGATTTTCAATTTCAATTTTAATTACTAATGACATGAATAGTTGATGCACTTTTGTATCAAAAACATAAATTTATTTTGTAAATAAATAGAAAATATAAACTGACTAATCATGATACGTAATTTATAGTTTTTTCTCAAGCGATATTAATATGTCAGTATATATTTATTTTAAATAATTTGCATAAATTTTTTAATTTAAATTATAAAATTCTTCTCAATATTAAAACAAGTAACTCAAATAATTACAATTATCGATTCGTCGAAAATAAATCATTTTAATATATCGTAATCATCTATTTTTTGGAGTTATCTGAATTCATTTCATTCTTTAATTATTAAAAAATTTTCTTTTGAAGAATAGAGATATTATATTATTTTACTTAATTTTTTATGGAAAAAGTATAATTACATAAGTTTTGAATTTAACAAACTATATTTTGTATTTTCTAAATGACCATTATTTTAGTAATAATGAAAAATATCTTTTGTTTTTTAAATGACTAACTGAATTCGTCTAGATTTTCATCGTTTGAAAAACGAATAAGTATAATAATTAAAATTAAAACGTTAATTATATAAGTATTGCAATAAATTGAAGTGAATAAGGATTTTATTTTAATTCACAATTACTCCGATCTGGAGTTTAATGTTAAAATAAATTTGTATTTGACAGAAACAATTTTTTATTCATAATCATGCAAATGATTTATTCAATTCTCGTATTTCAGCCAACAAAATTTTGTAAATAAAATATAGATAACCACTTCAGAGTGAATCTCGCTCAGAAGGAATCAAATAAATAAAAAATCATCCGCTCCACATTCGTTTCGAACTTTATTTGCGTTACTCCGCAAATTTTGTCATGTGTTACCATTTTTTGTAGATGATATTTAATTGTCAACGTTTTCTATTTTAAAAATTGAATTTATTATTCATCATTTATGCAGTCAGAGCGGTCATAATGACTAGAAAAACAATGATATTTATAGGATAAGGTAAAACTGACAATCTCGACAGTAAATTTTTTAAGAGTCATTCATTTACTACCCAAGGTAAAAATATTTAGCCAATTTATCTTATAATTCTAAACACAGATAAAAAGGATTTCTTGGCGCAAGAAAAATTCCTTATAAATAAAAAGAAAAATTTTCTTAGGACGACAAAAAATTTTTTGGCGCAAAAACTTTTTTCTTGGTTCAAAAAAATTTTTTCTCGCCCCAATAAAATTTTTGATACCAATTCATAATGCGAAAAATTTTTTAGGGCAAGTAAAAATTTTCTCGGGGTGAGAAAAAATTTGTTGTGCCAAGAAATCTTTTTTTGTGTGCAGTATGTTGGATAGCAAAGAATGAAACAAGGTGACTGTAAACGATTATATGAGTTCGAACGTCTGAAGCCAGTTAAAATAAAACAATGTTCTACCAATCGCTCATGTAGATATTGATAAATTACATTGTCCTCGCAAGTTTTTTATCGTTGACTTATGCCGTGTTGCTAATTTATTAATGGATAATGTTGACGATATTTATGATTAAAGAATAAAGTTTTGAAATACTGTCAATAATATATTTGAAAAAAAAAAAAAAAAAAAAAAATTTATATATTTTTTCAGTATGGAGAAATCTAAATTACTTTAGTTTGAAAAACATTTTTCAATTTGAATATTACTAACTTCTATATTTATTTATAATGAAATTATTCACTAGCAACATGATGACATTTTAATTTTAATTCATCTTGCAGTTTCAATACCTGTGTTAACCAGTTAAATCAATTTCAATAGTTGATTTTAGGCCAATGCGATTTAGCGGGCAGAAACTGACCAGTTTCTGTCTGCTCAATTAATTTCTGACTTCATTTATTCTCTGTCAGAATCTTGTATTTTAATTATAAATCTCTAAGTATTTTTGCCATTCTAACATCCAACCGAACTGTCAGTTGCGTTTAGAAATTTTAAAAAATAATGAGCCAATAAAAAAATTGTTGAATTCATAAAAAACCAATGCTTTCCTCGTTATATTACTACAATTCGCATTTAAAAATCAGAGTCAAGCTACTGTTTTTGGCCACCTCAGGGCAAGTCAGACCAAAAATTTTAATATAATAATTTGTATAATATACAATGGCATAATTAGTTTTTGAATTGGATTCAAAGATAGTTCAATCACATTATTACAATGAAAGTTTTTGTTTAATATTATTCATTACTTAAATAAACCATTTAAGATCCGAAAATGGAGCAGTGACCACAAATATTTCTACCCTATAGCAGTATTTTCTTACTGAGGTATTGGTATAATTTTCAGTATTAATGCAGGTGTTACGAAAATTTCAATGTGTGACACGAGATAAACACACGATTTCAGAATTCGGGTGATATCAGCCTGCGTCCTCGACTCATCCAATCCACTTTACTCTTGCCTAAAATTGCCTTCATTCAACCTTTCCCACATGATAAACAATAGTAGGAATATAACAGTAAGAATGTTCTACGTTTATATTAATCCGAGGAAGCTGTGATGAACTCATACTCGAATTAGTACAAACGCGAAACGGCGAGAAAAGCATATAATTCAACAATATTACAATTGATTCATTTTATGTTCAATCATTAATGTGACCATTACAACGATTATTAATGGCTATTCGACCATTTACATCGCAGGAGATCATATCAAGAGTGTGACATTTAATCTACCACATGTGCACTAAGAAAAAAAATTAGTTTATTAATAAAATGAAAAGATGTCATTTAAAATATATATGCAAGTTATATGTAAGACCCACACGGAGAAAACTATATTATCTACGATAGTAAATTTTTAATTTTAACTATTTAATATAGTAGCAAAATTTTTCAGTGATAATAATAATCAGTTTTACCATTAAAAATTATAACAACAACAATTGATGGTGGTAATGATTACTATCGAACATTCTAATTATAACTAATAAAGATTATAATTGTTGTATTCGAAGATGATTACTGTTATCATTCTAGGTTGTAAAAATTTCGATACAAAAAATAGGATAAATTTCAATCCTTTATTATAGTTATGACTATTATGTTCTTTAAATAACTAAAATAAGTAACAATACAATCGTTTAAGTCCGAAATTCTCTTCGTGAATGTGTTACATAATGTCAATAAGTGTTTTTTTATACATAAAATTTTAGAGAAGGATAACTGTTTGGTTTTAATCTCAAAAAGGCGAGATAAGTATAATTAAACAATACTACAATTAGTGCATTACACGTCAACCATCAATTTGATCATCACAACAATCACAAATGAATAGTCGATCATTCATATCCCAGATCATACCAAAAGTGTGATATTTAATTTACTACATGCACCAAAAAAGTCCCTTTAAAATTCCAGTAAAATAAGAAAAAAATTGTTTATAGGTCATGCAAATGATTATCAAAGCTCATATGTTGACAAATATCAACAAGGGTCACTTTATACATGACGACATTTTACAGAGAGATGACATATTTGGTTTTAATGTCTTCATTTTCGAGCAATAAGATTTCATTCATTGATATAATGTGTATTACACACGCAAGAAGGCAAAATAAGTATAATTAAATAATACTCCAATTAGTGTATTACACGTTCAGCCATCTTTTTGATCATCACAAATAGCTATTAGACTATTGATATCGTAGATCATACCAAAAGTATGATATTTAATCTACTACATGCACTAAAAGAAGCCCCTAAAATATTTTGTTTAAATAAAAAAAAAATTTATCAAGGCAGATGCAAATGATTTTATAAGCTTATGTAATGAAAAATACCAACACATGCTATTTTATGCAGTCTTTTATTCAAAGATTTGCGTATTTTAGAGCAATAAGCATAACATTCGTACATGCAAGACAGAACCCATTTTAATTTTAATCTATTATAATACTTAGCCACCATGAACTGTATGATAAGACATACATTAAAAAATGTTTTGAATATTAGTTTAAATTTAATGAAAAGTCGAACTACTTGACTTATTTTAAATATATAAGATAAAAAATTGTACATCTGCAACGTCATCTTTAACCTCAATTTTTTCAAAGATGTCAGATAACACTTTCCGAATGACTATTTCCATTCTATAACATTTTATCCACTATTTATCAAGATATTGTAGTTCAATTTACGTTTTCTTGGAACTAAGTGCGTAGTAATCATTGATTAAAATTAAGTATTGATTAAATATCTGATTCACTTCTCAGTCCACAACATGAGATACGAGCTACAACTCCACTTTAACCTCACATTTTTATTTTAACATTTTGCGCAAACGGATACACTGCGCATGCCTCTTAACCGTTATCCTCATAAAATGTAGCGGTTAATTTAAAACTTATACTCTTTAGATTCATTTTTATCATTGGATTACTGAGAATCGTCATGAGTGCAAATTTAGCAGACATAAGACAATTTTTAAAATTGCATATAAAAAAATTAAACAATTATTGATAAAATAAAAGAAATGCATGTACTGATTTTAGAATTTTCTAAAAGTTAATTTTCAAATTTTTTTGTTAAAAAATTACATTTTATTATGATAAAATTAAAAAAATTTTCAGATGTCCGCTAACATTATTGTCATAGAATCTTTTTATATTCAATGTTGAATAGTAAAAGTTATTATTTTTAGTAGATTTAGTAATGAAGATCACACAATATTTTATGATCCTGAAGTTAGCAGACAATTAACAGGTTTCGGTTCTTTTTCTCAACAAATTAGTTAGGAAAAATAGAAAAAAAAACTAAAATATCTGCATGTCGAAAATTAAAAAATCTATAGGTGTAATTTAAAAAAATTTTTTTCTATAATTTGTCGTTTTTAAAAAAATTCAAAAATTATAAGACGGCTAACTTCAGTATCATAATGTTTTAGTTACTAGTTATTTTGAATTATTAATTATAAAATTTATTGATTATAAAATTTATTGTAAATGAAACCACTTTGAAAATTTTTCTAAATTCATTTCAATAGTTAAAAATAAAATAATATGATAGAATTAATGTCATGAATCAAAATACATCACTAAAAATTTATATATTTTCAAAACAGTATTACAAATGGTTTATTATTTGAGAATAAATTGTAATTTTTTAAATTGAATCGACTCTTGCTGTTTTTAATAAATAAATACTTATTTTTATGATATATTGAAAAAAAGTAATTATGTCTCATGGACCAAAAAAAATAATAATGACGTGTACCATGCATGAGTGTGAATGTAGTAGACGTCAGACAAGTTTAAACTAATAAGTAGAGTAAATAATTGATGAAATAAAATTTTTAAAAAATGCGAATTCAAAACATTTTAAAATTAATAAGTGCATATTTTTTTAAATATTATTTTTTTAATTATTTACTCTCTTTATTTATAATTTCACATTTGTCTGATCTCTGCTACATTCACACTCATGTACCATGTAGAAAATTAGAAAATATGTATGATTAGTTAAGAATTATCATGTTATTAGAAAAAAGAAATGATTTGCAACAAATATACGTTATTAAAGGTACACAGAAAAAAAATAAATTTCTTGGCGCAAAAACTTTTTTCTCGCCTCAAAAAAGTTTTTCTTGCTCCAAGAAAATTTTTGTTTTCAATTGATAATGCAAAGTTTCTTGGAGTAAGTAAAAATTTTCTTGGGGCCAGTAAACGTTTATTGCGCCAAGAAATCATTTTTTTCTGTGTAAATATAATATTATTATTTTCATGATAAAAAATAAAATATTAAATCAAAGTAATTTTACTTTCATATGGAAAGTGAATAATTGCACAATTTTATCTAGGTATTAAAAAGTAAGATGCATTTTTTTTGTTATCTATAAAATGAAGGTTGCTCGATTAAAAAAAAAGTCAGTAATTAAATCAAATATTTCAGATAACAATATTACTATCAATATTTTGAAGCTTATTTCATAATTAAATGAGCTTACAATTTGTGGATAAAAATATTTTTTTATTTATGTCTTTATCAATATTAATCTCTTGAGAAAACTGTTATCACTAGTAATAATATTTGTCTTATTGTGCAATTATTTTTATATGAAATTAAGTTTAAACTACTAAGTAAACGAAATAAGTAGGAATATTTTTCTCTTTTACATGAAGTAGTGATAATATGGGTCTTGAAAAAATGGTGTGTAACTGATCGGTTGGGTAAAACGACGTATCGGTTGTCCGCTTTGTACGATTGGTCCCATCGGTCCCATCATAGATGGTACAGCTGCCATTATAGAGTTAATTGTCGGAGTCATTGATGATGACGGACTCATCGGATGAATAAAAGAAGCCATATTTGCCATTGGATTCATGATCGACAACATTGGTGAATGAATTACAGGTTGGATAGGTAGAGCAGTGCACGGTTGCATTATTGGTACCATAGATGTTATCATTGGAGGAAATGGTGATGTCGGAGTTGTTTAACTCATGACGGTTAAAGTATTAGTTTTTTGATCAGTCGATTGAACCGATGTTGAACTTGAAACAACATCCGTGGTAACATTTGGTACACATCTCTAAAAATTTAAATAATATAAACTCATTTTTAAATCATTTCAAAAGAAAAATAAAGTAGAATATGTCCTTATCTATCGAAAATTTTAAACAGCTAGAACGTTCGTTATACTACCACACCAAAATAAAAAAAAAAATTTAAGAAACTTGACTTATCTATTTATCGACACTTCTAAAAATTTATTTACCAAATTATAATTCAATAAAAACAGCAGTAAACACTAAATGTTTTTTTATTTTACTGCGATAGTTTTAAGTTACAGCTTTTGAGACGATGGAACTTTTTTTAAGTTAACTTTGATAAGGATATAAATAAAAAAAAAAGAATAAAAAAAAGATAAAAAAAAAAAAAGGATAAAATGATCTTCAATCACTTTCAATAAATGTTCAAAATAGAGCATGATAAAAAATGTAATTACCTGTCCTGAACTACCGACTTGTGGAGATGTTCTTCCGTTTTGTTTTATCATAGACTAAATTTTTCACTCTAAGATATAAATTATTTTTGACAAATTTTTTCTTATTATTTCGACGTGGACCTGTGAAATGTGTCGCATTTGTGGAAATGTGTATTGCATTTTTATTTTTAGAGTATTTACGAGTTCGAACGAATAATGAACCTGATGATTGTTGAGAGTTAGTAAACAATTGTTGACGATCTGATACCTTGGGATCAACAGATTAAGAATTGGCGACTGGCTGTGGTTTAGACGGAATCAATGACTGTGGATTTCAATGTTGTTGAATCATTTGATTGTAGAGAATCTGAAGATAATTGTTGCTTATTAGAAGCTGATTCAGCCATTAACTGTTTATCTATTGTCAAAGTTTTCTTGTTTGCATCAGTCACGGAAGTTCCATTATTCGTTATTAAATTTTTTGAAGATTTTTTATTTGATTCAACACCAACAGACTGATCAGCTGTTGATGTTGAAGTACAGATACTTGCTGAGATGTCAATGAAAGCTTCTTTTGAGAATCGACAATTGATATATTTTTTGGAACTATATGTGTAGCTAGGGCGGTCGCAAAATTATCACGATCACCTCGTGATCGACGACTTCGTCGTGGAGGAGTCGGGCTCCTGTATTTTCTCTACTTTTACCTGAAATAAGAAAAGATAAAATGAAATTTTTCTTAAATAAATCAACAGTAAAATCACATATATTATATATTATATATATATCTTCAAATATGAGTTAATAATTTAATGTGATTTTAACTCACGCAAGGATAATATTTTTTTTTTTTTCAATATATCTAAAGTAAAGTTAACAAAAAAAAAATTTATATTTTACTATGACTTAAATTACCAGCACTTTTGAATGCCGGAGAAAAGGACAGTAAATAAAAAGCAAGTGTATACAAAAACATGTGTAGTATATTGACAGATTAAATTTTACAAAAATATTATAGTAATGAACTTACCCCAATGGGTTGATATACCTGCACACACACTCACTCCAAATTCACCAATTTGAATTTGTGTACACAGGAGTTTTACAATGTTTATGATGGTATTTAGTTGAGATTCACTGGTTGAATCTTTTCACACGAATGCACTGCACGCTGAACCAAGAGGCCGGCTTTGCCTTCGAGTGAATTTATAATGATTTTTAGGGTTTTTGTTAACTGGATTAACTATTCCCGAACAAGGACTCCGGTTGCCTAGGCTGTCGACGTCACGTGAAGGAGTTTAGTTAAATTTAATGCGAACTTAAATGTTTTTACTCTAGGTATCAAACCTAGGAGTCCAGGTGCCTAGGCGTAGGACCTCACGAGGAAAGGTTTTAAGAATAAAATTTCAAGTCGCAAGCAAAAATTAAAAGAATCGAGTTGCGGTTATCGATCTAGGACCCCCGATTGCCTAGGCGTGGAGCGTCACGAGAACGAACTTTGGAATTTACTCGCGGATAGATCCGACAAGGGTTTTAGTTGCGGCGGTAATGACTTTTGGATGTTAAAATTTAAAATAAAAGAATCGAATTGCGGTTATCGATCTAGGGCTCCCGATTGCCTAGGCGTGGAGCGTCACGAGAACGAATGTTGAAATCGACTCAGTGAGTCTTAGTCGCGGATAGATCCGACAAGGGTTTCAGTATGACGGTAATGACTGACTTCGATTATTTTTCCTGGGTTTATATACGAAAGGTTTGAAAGAAAAGTGAGGCCGAAGATGCCTCAGAGAGTGGGTTGAAGACAAAGAGCAAAAATAACACAGGAGGGTTTGATTTCTTTTAGCAGCTGAGAATGACATATTTATTACAGAAGTTCTTGGGATTTTGTAGTAAACAGGATGTAAATAGAAAAATAAGTCCGAGGTGGACTGCTTAAAAATAAAGTCTCTATAAAATATCTGACATTTATGGTCGATATATTACATACTCTAGAAAAGTATAATTGTAAAAAAAAAAACAAAAATCGAGAGAAAAATCTTCGGTGATGGGAAAAGGGAACGGAGAGGTTCCGCGGGAGACCATGTAAACTTTTGAAGACTACGTCTCTATAATGACATTTACGACCAATATTTTAGATGGTTCCGAGAAATGTAATTAAAATTAAAAATAGAAAAGCTTTCTATGGTGGAAAAGGGAAAAGTAAGGATCCGCGGAGTATCGTGATATTTTGTAAAAACAATGTTTCTCTAAAATATATGGTGACATTTACTACCAATATTTTAGGCACTTCTAAGAAATGTAATTAAAAATTAAAGATAAAATAGAATTCGAGAAAGATTTCTTTGTTAGAAAAGAAATAGTAAGGATCCGCGGGAGACCGTGGGACCTATTGGTAACAGATGTTTTAACTAGGAAAGTCGTAAAAATTTGAGTCGAATTAAAACAAGGAAATATTTTGACAAATTTATTAAGACTTTTACGATGACGAGGGACTCGCGGCCGCGGAAGACTTAGAGAAATCCTTATGTGGGACATCTGGAAAACATTGAGTCAGTGGGTTCTTCGTGAGGGACCGGCCGTAGTGGTGCAGCTGTGCGTAGAGGGAAAGAAAGACGTACTATTTTCTAGTTGCTTGTTCTTATTTACGTCTCTCTTTCTTATAACTTGACGTTCATGCTCACATACCTTTCTGTGGGAATTCAGAGCAAACCCAAAATGCGTCATAGATACCCATACATGGACAACATATACATATATATCTATATATATATATATATATATATATATATATATATATATATATATCACATAAATATACAAAACTCATGCACATATACGCATGTACGAGTCCTCATGTATTATTATATTTTTGGTGAGTGCGCTCCGAATTTTCCAGGTTAATTTCATACCAAAAAGAATGAAAAAGAAAAATTAAAGTACTGTTAAATCGCGATCCATATGTAACGATCGTTACACTAGCTATCTCTCAAATGTTCTTTGTGTTTTCATAGCTGTGTAAGTAGGATTACCAGAATAATAATAAAAAAATAGGTTCATACGGTTTACTGTAAGGAATTGAATTCAACAATAATTCTTAATAATAATATAATTACTACACAACATTGATATAACAATAATAGTATAATGAACTATTTTGGATAAAAAATTAGTTATTTATAATCAGGAAAAATTTCCAATACAAGTGAAGTGGTTTTAAATACAAGGATCTCATTACAAATGTAAGTATTTACAAAAAAAAATTAACATAAGGGTTAAATGTGATTAAACATTTAAATGTGATTATAAGCTGTGGGTTTTAGTTTTTTTTTTTGCAAACCCACTGAGAATATAGCATATTCAATCATATTTCCGTCTCACGATTTTGATTATAATTTTTCTAATTTTTAAAGATCGAATTATTTTAATGTCTTTGAATACATATTAATCAGTGATCAGCAAAATAAAATTTCTATTTTTATTTTTTTAACAAGTAGTATTGTAACAGAAACATTTATCTTTCAAAAAATTAATCATATTCAGATACCTTTTTATGTACTATATTTTTTAATTTTTTGAAAATTAAAAATGTTTGCTTCTCGAACTACTAATTAAAAAAATTCATCTGGAATTATATTTTATTAATAAAATTACATTAAAAAAGCACTAATTTTTTTTTCCAACGAGTAAAAAGCAAATTAAATATTTTTTAAACTGTTCTAAATTAATACCCAATATTCATAAATTTACTTTCTATTGGCAGAGAAAGAATGAAAAATCTTATTTGTTCGAAAATTGCATATAAAAGAAATAAATAAATAATTTCCATTAAAAAAATTTTTAATTAAAGATAAAATATTAAAAATTTAGTTCATTAGCAGAAATAAACATTTTATAAACCAAAAAAATCAATAATAAGATGAAATAAAGATCTTTGCGAAAAATAAAAAATAGTTATTTATCAAAATTATCAAATTGTCATTTTCTAATTATCCAAGAAAACTATTCATTTGTTAGAAAATGAGTTATTTCCAAATCAACAATAGTAGTTTTTATTTGATTTTGAAAATATTTTGTACGCGTTTTTAATTTTATAAAAATTTGATAATTTTGAAAATTAAGTTATTTATTTATAAATATTTAATAGAATTATTCTGATTTAAGAATGAATTCAATCATTTTTCTTATTATTTACAGCTTATATTAAAAAATAAATATTAAAAAAAACATGGAAACTGTTTTGGTAAGTATGAAGTCCAAACAAATTTAAGAACAAATTAAACAACACTCTTTTTCAGGATGTTAGATAAAGTTTATTTCTAATCCTACAAAAAATAATACAATATTTGTAAAATATCTTTACCCAGCGTTAACTGGAATCGAGGTGGGACAATAATTAAGATCATTCTCACAAAAATATGGGGAACACGAAGAACATCAAACGACGAAATTATTGCCGGAAAAAAACAAACGTTTGGATAGGTATGTAATCAATTTTTTAATCAGTAACGAACAAGTAGGGTAGATAATGGAACAATGATAAATTTGCGATTATTAATATACGTATAATTATATATGTATTATATACAGTCATGCAAAAAATTAAAGAAACAAAAAATTTTTAGAAATTTTACAGTAATTTTTGGACGTCGAAATGATCGTGACAAATTATCGTATCGAGATGTAGAAAAAAAAATTATTTCAAAGCTTGAAATCTCTTATCTAAAGATCTTTTCATAAAAATGTTCATTATCAAATAAACTTACATATTTACAATCTTATTAAAATAATACATAAAATTTTATAAGCTACTTTTATTTCTTGTAGGCGTGGACCGCTAGGCTTACCAACATCGGTGGATACAACTTCGGAAGAGATCTCAACTCCTATTGAAAGCAGTATAGCTATCAAAGTAAGTAATAGTGATACAAATGACTTTCGAAAGGAGGAAATGATTGCTATATCACCAGAACTTATTAAGCAGCATATTTCTGATAATCGTCAGAAATCTTATACAA
The DNA here is from genome assembly GCA_964016945.1 of Microplitis deprimator. Classification (NCBI taxonomy): domain Eukaryota; kingdom Metazoa; phylum Arthropoda; class Insecta; order Hymenoptera; family Braconidae; genus Microplitis; species Microplitis deprimator. The sequence goes on from OZ024712.1 coordinate 14,650,333, forward strand.
ATACTTACAATCATAGTGATGCTGCTCAAAAAGATTCAGGTGATATATATATATAAAGATGATAATCAACAATCATATGCTTTCAAAATTAGCAGTTTCCATGAAAGTTATTTAAATTCGCATGATCAAAATTTGCATGGTTGTAGAAAAGTAAAATCTAAAAAAATTATGCATGAATTAGAAAGCTTTCATTCTAGCGAATCTGCAGAGAATATTACTAGGATATCAGATATCAGTCAATTATCTGCTGGATCGACATTACTTGATGAAAATCAGTCGAATAGCATGAACTGTAATGCGACTATTTCTAGTAGCACAAATAGTATTAGTGATCATAGCATGCCTGTTGTTGAAAATTTACATTGTACAAAAAATGTTGTAATGAATGGTACTAAAAAAATTCATTTTCATGAAGCATTGAATACTTAAAATCAATCAATGATAACTAGCTTGAACAAAATTACTGTCATTACGGCCGATGTATCTATTAGTAATAATATGCATGTATTTGACGTAGATAGCTTAGATAATAATTATAAAAGTTTATAAATCGAATGTATCAAATTCAACTTGTGAAACAAGTCTTTTGATACCTATCCAAACCTATAGCAAGCTATCTCAAAATAGTATGAAAGTCTATCAGGCGAAACATCAAGTTAGTGGAACGGAACCTAACTTTTATCAAGAAACAACTAATGAAATGATGTGTCGGAGGGATTGCCATTATGATAATCCTGTTCATAAACCGAAACTAGGGGTTTTCAGGCACGCGTCCGCGCGCCCCCTACCATTATTTTTATCACTACAGAATTCGATATTATGATTGGCGCGAGAACGCTTTCTTTGAAAAGCATAGAAAAATAAAATGTACCTCATAAAATTTATATGTAATTATAGGCATTTTAAAGTACAAACTCGCTAATTACAGCTATGTACTGTAATTAATTAGTATCCGTAAACAATTTTAATAAATATTTGTATAGAACATTATTTACTATTTAAATTGAATGATTCTATTGCAACTCAACAATTATTTCATTACTATCATAATCAATGAAGCATTAAATGACTATTCATCATTCATATATTGGATATGTTAGTGAAGGTTAAATTTGAAATTATTCCGAAAATGTAAGATCTTAATAGTTATTACCATATATGAGTATACCGTTAGGCGAAATTCCCGAATGATTCGAATACTGATTTCATTATAAATAGTAGATCGTAATATTATTTCGATACTAAATGCGACGACACATACAAAGTTTTCAAATGAAATCCAATAATTTTTTCGGAAAGCTGGAGTGTCCACATGAAAGGCATTGTTTTCAAAAATCTAATTTTATTTTAGTAGATGCACTCAGATCAAAACAGTTCTAAGTTATAAGAAATAATATCTCCGTTGATTTGATTAGATCTAGTCAAATCTCGATTATTTTTTTTAGGATTCGAATACCGGTAATAATTGATAGTATAATTTCAATATCGTTTTCGTTTGATCTCTATAAAATTATACGGATTAAAACTTTTTATCTTGAATTATCATAACAATTCATTATCAAAAAAAACTGATTAATGAACTTATAGTTGTATAGTATACTATTGCAGTTTTTGAGGCATTCATGTTATGAATAATTGAAAATTTTGAATTCACCGAATCAGTGGGGTCATCGTAGGTGCGGATCGATCAGGGTCTCAAATTTTATGAAATTTTTCATAATGAAATGATATCTTACGTTTAACTATATCACATTTCATACGGTTTTAAAATTCCAGTATATATATCGTTAATATATGTCATAGTTATTTCTTAATACTGAAAAGAAGTTTAATATGTATTATGATAAATTTAATCATTTAAAAAAAAATAAATGGAAATTTTATAACTTTGATGATTACCAGTAATAAATGGTATTATAATCGAAATCGTTTTCATTTAATCACCATAAAATTTTGCGCATCAAAGTTTTCATCGTACATAATAGTCTACTGTCTAAAAATACTGATTTTGAGCCTATAGCTGTATAGTATACTATTGCAGTTTTTAAGGCATTCAGGTTATGAGTAATTGAAAATTTTGAATTCATCGAATCGGTGGGGTCATCGTGGGTGCGGATCGATCAGGGTCTCAAATTTTATGAAATTTTTAATAATGAAATAATGTCTTAACTATATCACATTTGATACGTTTTTAAACTTCCAGTATATATATCGTTTATATATGTCATAGTTATTTCTTAATACTAAAAAGTAGTTTACTATGTATTATGATAAATTTAATCATTTAAAAAAAAATAAATGGAAATTTTATAACTTTGATGATTACCAGTAATTAATGGTATTATGATTTCAATATCACTTTCGTGTTATCTAAAATTTTACGCATAAAACTTTTCATTATAAATATTAGTTTACTATCTAAAAAGACTGATTGTGAGCTTGTAGTTGTATAGTATATATACTATATCAGGGTACTATTCCAGTTTAAAAATTTTTATTGAAAAGAATTAAAAATGATGAAATTCGAATTCTTTTCAATAATTTCAATTCTTTTGTTTGTATATGTAAACATACAGTTTGCATGGAGTGACCGCTTCTTAATTCTTTTCAATCAGTATTTTTAACCAGGTATTTCAGTTTTTCAAACATTCAGGTTATGAAATATTGGAAATTTTGAATTCATCGAATCGGCGGAGTGTTCGTGGATATGGATCGATCAGGGTCTCAAATTTTATGAAATACTATCTTACGTTAAGCTACATCGCTTTTGATACGTATCAAAATAGCAAATATGTATATCGATAATATATGACAGAGCTAATTTTTGATATTGAGGAGTAATTAGTTATCAATTATTAAAAATTTAGTCATGTTCGACGAAATAATCCGAAATTTTTTTCTGTAACAACTTTGATTATTATTACCAGTAGTTATTGACATTATAATTTCAATGTCAATTTTCATTTAGTCACCATAAAACTTTACCCATCAAAATTGCCATTATATATAATAATTGTTCATTATATGCATAGAAAACTGATCGACGGGCTTACAGTTATATCTTAGTCTATTTTAATCTTCGAGGCATTCAGGTTATAAATGATTGAAAATTCTGTACCCATTAAATCGAGGGAATAATCGTGAGCGCGGAACGATCAGGGTCTAAAATTTTATGAAATCCCTAATAATGAAATACAATTCTGATATAAATTTATTACCCAATACTTTTTTAATTTATAATGTGTATATTATTAATATAAGAAATTTTGTTTTTAATAATAAAGTATTATTTCCATAATCATAATTACCTTTCTTATATTGTATAATCTATAATTCTACTATATTATTATTTTCCATAATAATAAAAGATAAATCAAAAAATTTCGTATTTCTATTCAGTATCAAACAATTCCTTATAAACATAATTCTTAACTGAATTATTTCCTCCGTCATTGTTTAAATAAATTTTCAAAGATTGTCAAGATTTAACTCTAGATATTGCTACATAAAATTGTCCATGATTAAAAACATCTTTTCGAAGGTCTATTCCGATTTTATCAAATGTTTGTCCTTGTGATTCATTAATAGTCATTCCAAATGCTACTCTAATAGGAAATTGGCGACGTTTAAATGTAAAAGCATTTGCATTGTCATAATAAAGTGTAATCCGATTTTTAAATACTATATGACCTAATTTATCGCCTGTTAAAATCTTACATTTCAACAAATTATTACCCAATTCTAAAATCATTAATCTCGTTCCGTTCCAAAGCCCCTCATCAATACTTAAATTTCTTATAAGCATTACAACACTGTATAATCTCAATCTCAATTCGTGTGGTGGAAAATTAGGTGGGTTTATCGTATTTAAATATTCAGGTAAAATGGCGTCATTAATATCTCCGTTATCGCAATTCTCTACACTGTCAATACTTGTATACACTTTTTCAGTCGTACTATCTAATAAATTAATGACTTTATCATTTATTTCATCCACATCAAAATTTCTAGGACACAGTATGGCTACTTTTGTGAAATCTTCATAAAGTTTGTTTTTTATTAACGTACCATATACATCATTAACAATATTAGCATTATTATATGCTATACAATATTCTGAAATATCAATGTAGTCCTCACTATTATTCAAAGTACCATTACCGACCGATAAAAGAAATTCAACAAATTCTTTTTCTTCTGGTAGAGCCCTCATATTTTGTGTTAACGTAAATTTTAAAAAATGTTTCCACAAAAGGCTAAATTTTATAGATAAATTCACTGTTTCGCCTCGTGTTGCATTTACTTTAATAGGCAGTAATTGACGAAAATCACCACCAAGTACAATTATTTTTCCACCAAATGGTAAATCATTATTCATTATATCACATAACGTCCGATTAACTAATTCTAATGCATGCCTTGGTGCCATCGGGGCTTCATCCCAAATAATTATATCAATATTCTTCAAATATTCATATTCTTTTGACTGATTTTTGATATTCGATGTTGAATCATTAAAAAGAGGTACTGGCATACCAAATGCTTTATGAACAGTTTTACCTTTTGGAAGCAAAGTTGCTGCTATACCTGTAAATGCCAGTGTACAAATATTCTTATTCTCCCCTTTAAGTATATTATAAATAGTTGTATAAATAAAAGTTTTTCCAGAACCACCAGTTCCATCTATGTAAAAGCAAGTAGAATTATCATTATCATTCGTATTAAGAACAGCATCTTTAATTTTATCAACAATTATTTTCTGTTCAATATTTAACTTAACATATAGGTTATGACCGATATTTTTATGTTGATCAGCTGACATGGAGGTATTAGTGAATTCATCATTATCAATTTCAGAAATTTGTACCATAGATGAAAATCGATTAAGGCTCGATCCTTCTGCTAACAACATTGTATTCAATTGTATGTATGCTTTTCTACATGCAATGTTAATATCATATGACCTGGAAAAATCTTGTGCCATAGCAATTTTGAATTCTTTCCATAACTGTTCAGGGTAAACAGGTTGACAGTATAGTAAAATTCTAACAAATAGTCTTCGTAATTGATATGGCATCATCCACGATTCTGCTTCATGCAATACTGTTTTCCATTCATCATCATCTTCTATAAAACCCATAGCTAAACATGTTGCAACAAAAGTATCATAGGTAATCCCATTAACCGTTCTAATTTCCTCAAAACTTGTTGCTCCTTTAGTATTAACCAATAATAATCGTAAGTGAAATAATTCTGTTTGATTCGGACTAATTGAATACATTCTCCCAAAAACATTGAAATGACTTTTACGCTTATACCACGAATAAACGCTAGTATCTTTATCTTTTCTAAATACGTAATGAGAAGGAATCTCAGCATACTTAAAATTTTTAGCTTCTGGATCTCGAATATTCAAAGCGTAATAATCGATAAGCATAGTTTTTTTGTTAAGAGCATTTTGAATACTTTCTTCATCTTCTGTAGAGTCAATAGTTATTCTATGCTGGTTTGGTAAGTGTACCGGTAATCGTATGACAGTGTGACTCTTATTTTGTAATTCTTTATTTAAAATTCGCCAACATGCTTCAACTGGTCCAACATAGCGTCCTTCAATGTAATCTTGAATTTCATCATGTTTCATAACTTGGTTTGTGTTATCAGCGTTCATGATATTCACCGCAGCTGCATCATGACCTTTATATATATATTCATAAAGATATTTTACTGCCTTTATGCTAGAGACAACTTCAACATTTATATGACAATTTAGCATTAATAATAGTTCTTTATTGTACGGTACTACGTTTCTATTATAAACTGTAAAATTATTCAATCGTGTGTATGATTTTCCTGTATTACGGCGACGATAATGTGGATAACCATTTTCATCCATTATTGTTTCTTCAAAAAATTGTTTTGGGTATTTTTTGGAACATTTGCCATCCACCAGACACCAATCACCACAAGGACCATGTATCATATTCTTCATAACAATATCATGTAGTTTTGAATTTTCCGTTGGGTCAGGAATTTCCGCTGATATATATTTGTTTACTTTTTCAGCTGTTAGTATTTTAGAATTTTGTTTGAAAGTTATCAATAAATGTATATGATGCAGCCCACGTTTTTGATATTCAATAACATAAACATATACTATTACTTCACCAAAGTGATTTATTTTACTACCATATCAATCAATTGTTTTGATTTTAAATAAAAAACTCTTGCAACTAAGTCTGGTCTATTAGATGCAGTTTGACTGGGTAATAGATTTTCTTCGATTTCTCGCCATTTAGGGTCGCACGTCATTGTTATAAAGAGATCTGGTTTTCCATATGTTCTCACAAGACTCTTAGCATCTTGATAATGTTGAACCATATTTCGGGGTGAATTTATAAATGTCGATAGTAATATTACCATTTTACCGATGCGACTGTTATTATTATTTCCTTGTTTCTGTAAATAATCTATCAAACCTTGATATGATTCAGCTCTTAATTGCTTTTGATTTCTTCTACAAAAATCAATTCTATCTTTTTCTATTTTCACATAACTATCAACAGCCCATTGTTGGAACAATCGACGCCCCTTTAAAAAAACATTGAAATCATTACGAATTGCCACCCGATATTTGATGTAAGCATTTCGTGTTACACATTTTTTTTTGTTAACACACGGTATTTCTCTATGCCAACCTTGGGTGCCAAAAGGATAGAATAAAGGATATACCCAAGGTTCTACATTGGGATCCATCGTACTAATGATTTGTAATTTTTTAGTATTCTTATTTTTTATGGTGACATATGACTCTGGAATGTCTCCATCAGCTGTTGTTGAAAATACAGCAGCAACTTCATTAACCCTTCGAAAATTGTAACGGCTTCTTTGCATTCCAGGTTTTAAAGTAAACAGTAATTGCAACTCTGGTTCGGTGTTATTATATTTTGCTTGTTCTGCATCTAATTCATCTTTCATCATTTGGTATGAAAGCGCAAATATATTACATTCTCGTAAAACACTTTCAATGGTCGCAACAATATTTAAATCTAAATTTGAATTTCTTTCGAGTCGATATTGCGATGCTTCATTAGAATCGATAATAAAAAGTTGTCCATTGGTAGGAGATTCAGAAGATTCAGGATACAATGACGTATTGATTTGGTAATAAATCTGACCCTGGATTTTAAAACAAAAAGGACCAGGACGCCGATTATTAAATTGAACTAAGTTAGCATTGAAAGATGCGAAAGAAAATGAACTATTGTAATACCTTATTCTTTCATAAAAATGGTTAGACTTTTCATGAGTACCATCGAAAAGACTTTTAAGAGCTAATGGCATGTCTGGTAAATTTTCAAGTAAAACCTCACCATGACTGCAACAATTGTTAAAAGAATTCTTCTTATTAGCAAGGAAAATGACACCCATTACAATGCGTGCATAAAATATTCATTCTACCTAGATAATGTTCACTGACTGTATTTTCATTGTGATCAAATTGTTCTAATGGTAATAATTCATTAATAAGAGGACTGATCGTGATTCGAGGTAACGATTCCATTACGTCATTTGGAGGAAGTTGATTAGAATTATTTTCACTGGTACTCTTATTTCGTGATGGTATATTACTGTTATTCGTCTTCATAGAAGTCTATGGAACATTCACAACATCGAAATTGTTGTTCAATTTGCTGATTAGTGTTTAACTCAATAATTCGATTGTTTTGAACTGAATGTACATTAGTATGAATAAAACATGACCTTTGTTTCTTTTTATTATCCCTCATCATTTTCCTGTAATCATTTACTTTTTGACGCTTCATTTTTTTATATTCTTCTTCTTCAGCTGGTGTACGTAAAATTTTACGTTTCGGCATTGTAAATGGAAATACTTGAAGAGAAAAGAAAAATAATATTAGAAATAACCTTAAAGAAATAAAAACCAAAATGATTAATCTCAATATTAGCGATATAAAAATCAGTAGTCTTTAAATCTGTTTTCTTAAATTTAAATATTGATATAATTTGATTTCTAAATATTGATACGTATATTTATAATATATGGTTTAATGTGTAATGTTTAATAATAATCTGAAGTAAAAAATATCTTTCATTTCTTAGATCTGAAATAATAATACGATTTCTTAGTTCTGTAATCTGTGAATGATTAAAAGGTATTTATTAATAATAAAAAGTATTTGTTGTTTAACGATATAATTTTATTGAGCAATTATAAAGATAAATTTTAACAAATTAAACAAATTTATTGTCTTACAATTCGGTGTGACCTATGATTTTTGCTATTTTTAATTATGTTACAAATTTTCCAAAATATGTTTATGTATTTTTTTATCTAATTATTTATTCATGTATATACAATATATATTGAAAATGAAAAATCTTGTTTTCAGTATTTCGTTAATTTTTACTCTAAGATTGGATTCGATGGAGATTAAATTTTAAAAATTGTTAAACGCCAACTTTTTTAATCTGTAAATTCAAAATATTTGGTGTTCTTTGTATTTTAATTCGAATTTTTATATTTTAATAACTTCATTCATCTTAAATCTGTAATCTTATGATCTATATATTTCTGAATTTCTAATCGGGACCCGTTTACTGAACCTGAAACAAAAAAAAAAAACAATAAATTTTAATTAATATAAAAATGTAATTATTCCTAAGTAAATCAATAACATTTGTGATTCAATAGTCACTATGAGTCCAAATTGAAAGAATATTAAATGAATTCGAAAAGTGAAAATGTTTCAATAGTTATCAACCATAATATTGGACAGATGACTTTAATTATTAAAAAAATGTCCAACAATACAATATCGTTTGTATCACTTTAATCTTAATCAAATAGATTAGGTGCACCTTTAAATTTTAATAATAATTTAATAATCAATGTATGTAAATAATTTTTTTTTGCAAATCTGACAAATATACAACCACAAATAATAATAATAATTTAGATATGATTATAACCTTAATATTATTAAATCAATATATTGGACTTTGGAAAAAATTTATCATTCATCAATAACATCCGCTTTCAAAACTTATTTATACGTCATCATCAATCTACGTTATTATTCACTCATTATAATTATTATTATTGTACTTACTGGTGAAACCGTTGCCAATAAAAATAAAATTTCCAATCGTTCCAAATATTTATGTATATTATAATAATATAATAAATAATCAATCAATCATTAAATTCAAATCAAATTATTATTTAACGACAAATAATAATGACATCAATAGCACAAAATAATTTTTTTCAATAATCTCGTTTTAATTATTTACGTCCAAGCAAGCGTAAAATGACACTTGTAAAGTTTTTTATAATGAACCCAATCAAATGAGATGAATCTTATAAAGTTAATAGATCATTAATTGTATTCAAACCACTAACACATTTATTATTAGCGATTAATTAATTTTCAAGTATAGAATTAAACCACTGTTATAATTAAAAATTGATCACAAGTTTATTTATTGAGGTTATATGTTCATTGATTCATGATAATCTTAAAATTGAGTTCAAATTGGAAAAATCAGGCAGACATAAGGCCGAAGCACCATTTAGCGATAAGTTATCTAAGTTATCACTTAATGATAACGTTTAATTGAAGCACTGTCTAGCGGGCAAAAGTAAAGTAGATATATAAATATTGAAGACACTGAATCGTAGTGAATAAATAATAAAGATAGTATATTTTCCAACTATAACATTTTTTAATGTCAAATACAATATATTTATGATAAATATTTTATTATTTCTCAATTTTTAGTAAATTATAAATAAGAATTACTGCCGCAAATTATTACTAATTAATGATGTTACTTAAACACTTAGTAGAACATAATAATCTTTTCATTGACCAATTATTTTTAGTAAACATTATTTTGTATTAAAAATAAAACTAAATAAGTAATTAATTTTGAATCTTGAGAATCTTTTCGGTAAACGTACGATTAATTAGTCAATAAAATATCATTAACATAAGTCCCTATAGGATAATAATGTACCTTGTATATACTTAATGTTTATAATTTTTTAAGAAAATAATCTTCTGAGACTTGTATTTTTTTTTTTAGAGAAATAAGTATATGTAAAATATTTTGTTATTGAGTAAAAGTTGATTATTGTCATGTTATTAGTATTGAATTTTTTTCTCAATCAATAAAATAACATAATCATTAATTTCTTAATAACTTTCAATTGGAGCACTGTCTAGTAGACAAAAGAGAAATAGATATAAATATTAAAGATAGCACTGAATGGTATAGAATAAATAATAAAGATAGTAATGTTTTATAATTATAAAATTTTTTATTAGTCCAACACAATATATTTATGACGTTTATTTTATTATTTCTCAACATTTATTGAATTTTAAATAAGAATTTCTGTAGCAAATTGTTATTAATTAATGAAATTACTTAAATGATTAGTAAAACAAAATATATTTTTCATTGACCAATTATTTTTAGTAATAAATATTATTTCGTAATTAAAATAACGATAAAATAATATTAATTTTCGATAAATAAGTAATTAAACTTGTATCTTGAACATCTTTTCAGTAAACCTACAGTTAATTAGTCAATAAAATATCATTAACATAAGTCCCTATAGTATATTAATTTACTTTGTTATGAACTTAATGTTTATAATTTTTTAAGAAAATAATCTTCTGAGACTTGTTTTATTTTTTATAGAGGAATAATTAAATGTAAAATATTTTGCTATCAAGTCAAAGTTGATTATTTTCATCTAATTAGTATTGAGTTTTTTTTCTCAATTAATAACATTAGCATTAGTTTTTTATTATCAATTAAACATCACATTTCTTGAATTCCTCATAAGGAGAATAATAGAAAAATAATAATACTACTTGGCACATCAAATTCTAACTAATAATACTAAGAAATTACATATTTTGATTACATAAATAACACATAGTCGAAAAAAATAGTAATCATAACTAACAGTCACTAAAGTATCATTTATCATTTTTGAAACTGAAAAATCTAAAATTAAAAATAAATAATAATAAATTATTTGCAAGTTATTCCATAAAAATTCAAAAACAAAAAATAATTTTTCTAAAATTGTAATTATAATTTCAATTGTAAATTTTTCTTAGAAATTTGTGGTCAATAGTTAACTCATCAATCGTTAAAATTATTACAATTATTTAAAGATAAACACAAAGATAATTCGTTGTAAAACTTGCAAATATTTTTTTAGTTTATAAAGTAATCAAAATGTAACATTCTCGATGGTTAACATATTTTAAATTAACACAAAAGTAACTATTAATAATAATAAAAAAATAATATAATAATCAAATAAAAGCAATCATTTAGAAAAATATGATTATTTTAGTGCTTACCATGTTCTTAGCACATAAATCATTAAATTTTCAAAAAATAAATAGTTCAACTTATCATTAGTCAATATAAATGGAAATTGACCAAACATAATTATAAGGATATTTAAAAAATTAAGTTCAATCATAATAAATAAATAAATATGAATCATTAAAGCTGATTGCTTTTACTTTTAACAAAACATAGATCGATGATATAATTAAAACTAATAATATATTTCAAAGTAGATGGAATAAATCTTTTTTTTTTTGTTTTATAAACCTAAATCACATCCAAACTTTTTAAACGAAAAAAAAAAATATTTTAAAAAAACAATGTAATAAATTTCTTAATAAGAAATATTAAATGGTTGATAAACAATATTTGTTTTTTATAAATACAGAACAAAATATGACATAATCAAACGAAACATGCGTATTTTCGTACTGACCTGTTATTTTTTTTTCTGTAATTTAAGACACATGCCATTTAAATATAAAAAAATAGGAGCATTGATTACAATGGTTATCTTTTTTTCTACTCTATAAGCAACCAAACCAAATGTTTTCTTTATTATTGCAACAACAAATAATAAAGTGATATATAATCAAAATCAAAAATATGGTAAACACATGAGAACTTCTGCTTTGTCTGGTCACTTGTGAATATGTAAATTTGAGATTTAAATATGAATAATTAAATACTCATATACTTAACAAACTTCAGGATTGGTAAATTAGGGTACAGCTCTTCTCTTGTCGTTCGGTCCGGAATCATGATTATTAATATTTATTTTCGATAGAGGATCCTCAATTTCATCCCTCTTACGCTTTGGCGTAAGAAAACCACGTCTTAGTTCGCTGTCTGGCAAAATAGTATCGTCAATTTTGACAATATCTTTTACTGTATAGCATTGCAAATACGGAGTTGAATCTGTTAAAAAAAAAAAACATAAAATAATTCAGTTTAATTTATAAATTTAATAATAATGAAATAGATGATAATAATAAAATAATATATAATTGATAATACTAATAATATTACTTACGATTCTTGTCATATAAAACTTTGCATGAAACCTTAACATGTGATCCTCGGGGCGGCAACGCATCATCTTTTTGAAGCAAATAAACATTTCTCGGTCGATAATTTCGGTTGGTAAAATAGGGATTGCCTCTATCGACTGTCGATAATACTGTCACTTGGTAACAATTTATCGACCAGTAGTAAATTATCATGTGTATGATGCGAAATACTATCACACTATCATCAGAGCTGATACCTTACCGTATACCAGCTCTGATAATAGCATGACATGTATTTGTATGAAGATCATTCACATGATTTATATATTCAAACAGGGCGTAGGACGAGCACTTGCGAAAAGCCTTGATGTCACTGCCATCTCGCGGTTTATTTCTTCCCCCCACCCCTCTTTTTAGCGGATAACGTCAATCAGCGTGTCTGAACTCATTTTTTTGTGAGGTAGAATGGGGGAAATGAAGCTGCGCAAATGCTTTAATGATTACATTACCTTCTGCGCCGTTTACCGTAACTAAGCTCATATTTCAAACCAAGTGGGGTAATAAGAACATCCGCAATCGCGTCATTTTACCCGATTACATCATCTTTTACGTCATACGACAAGTCCAAACTCGTTTTTATTCGGCAACCAAGTGGGGAAATAAAGAGTTGAGTGGGTGACTCCCAGAACCATATGTATCAGTCTGCCTAGTTTTTTGAAGCAAACACTACCGTTGTTCTCACAAAAAGTGCATAATATAAGTGCAATCATTTTCAAGTCTTCAAGTGTATCAGCTACTCAAAAGTTAGTACTATTTCTTATTATTCGAGCATACACTGATACTCCTTACATATACTTATTGAAAATGGCCTCCTTTATCTATCTTTTAGTGTCAAAATTCGGCCTCTCAGCTATCAATGAAGTCAACTGTTTAGCAAACATTTTACCAAACAAAAAAATGCAAGAATTGGAAGTGAATAAATTTTATCAAATCACCGTGATCAAAAAAATAAACACGAAGTACGGATCCAAAGTCATTGCACATCTAAACCATGAATTCTCTATCTACTTTCCAACCCGGACAAACAACGAACTCATGGGTGACGAAGGGAAGTTCAAAAGCCTGAGCGAAATGGCATCTGAAGACTCGCTTTATCTCAAATTTCTTGGGACCAAGTACAACAAATTTGAATTTGTGTCGGAACAATCACCAGTCCCAGTCTTGTTTCGAGGTATCAAGACTAAACGTAAATTTCATACATATTTATTATATATATATATATATATATATATATCTTTTTTATAACCATTGTAACCATAATAAACATGAAAAATGTACATTATTTGAATATCTTAAACCAGTGTTAAAAATTTCTTTATCTCGAGTTAACCTTACCATCATACACTTAAGAGAAAATTCAATATAGTAATTGATAAACCAAGTTACCACTCGTGAAACATTCATCATCTTAAGGTAAGTAAGAAATTCTATTTCTACATAAAAAAACGTCATATGATCAAAGACTTCTGCACACCAGAAAGTTTTCGAGGGCCAGACAATTCATAACAATACGTAGGAGTAAGCTCTTAAACATGTAACTCAACAAAAGATGGCTGATGCTAACGCATGCGCATAATGTCTACATACATTATATGATTAATAGGAATAATTAAAAAAAAAATAATAATAATATCCAATAAAGTAATAATGCAAAAAAATAACTATCATAACACCGCAATCTCAATTCAAGAATAAACGATGTACTTAC
>OZ024712.1:14664713-14723218 GCA_964016945.1 Microplitis deprimator
CTTCTAAACAAAAAGACATAGCTTATTTTCGTTTATCCTATCTAAGAGTTTGCTCGATTGCCTTCCAATTTTACTATGCAGCTAATTGATTGGACCACTTTTTCTGAGAGATAAATGGTTTAAAAAATTCACACAATATTATAAAAACGAATGTTTTGCAGGTTTTCACTTCGATTATCACCACAATTTCAAACCGATCGCTTCGAAACTTTGAATACGTATTCTGTCGATGACTACCTTGATCGAGTTAGAAAATAAGCTCGATCGGTCGATTAGTTTAGAAGTTATAGCATTCCAAAATTTTCAAAATATCAAAAATTCATATTTTTACTTATTCTTGCTTCGATATTTTTTGAATGTTATAACTCATCGACTTTCTATAAAATTCACCTGAAAGCTCTTCAAATAAGCTTCAATTTTCATGCCTATACGTGTGTCTAGACCAATTAAATTTCTTATCTTACCACTTAATGAAATTTTGCTATTGCATTGGTACTCCTACTTTCGATGAATTCCATAGAATCCTAACTACTGTATTCATTAGTAAATTCATGAAAGTATTGAATTCATATTATCGCTGTGTAACACTTATAAAATCTAGATATCTCCTTCCGAGGGTGTAAATTCAATTTTGTTCTATTGACAGTGCTTATGACTGATTTCAAGTATGACACTTAGAACTATCATAATTAAAATTTCAATTCAAATTATTTTCGTTAATTTTGTATTTACTATTAATCCTATAGTAAAAAACACAGAGTCCTTTCTCGTAGATAATTTGATTCTCTTTAACTTCAATTTTCGTTATTCAACTCACCATTCTGATAATTATTTTGATTTTTAGATCTCAATTCTTAAATTTTATTGCATGTAACTTTGAATATTCTGGCAGTTTTTTTTTTCGTTTCATAACCTCGAGAATTTTAGAGAATGTCAAAAAAAATAATTTATTTTGTTATTAATATTTATTTGAAAGTTTGAAATAATCAAATAATGAAAAATCTACTTCCATTTCGGCTGCCGAATGGCCTTTTTTTTTTTTTTTTTTTTTAATTATTATTTTATTTTACAATTTTTTTTTTTTATTACTTAATGAAATATTATATGAGTTTATTTATTGAGTATATTTTATTATAGATGATAATGGAATAATTTGTCTTAAATTCGGGTTTATCAGGGTCATTTTATATGCCATTATTGTATAATTATTGAATTTGAGGTAGAAGCTGTGTTAAATAAAATGTTAAGTGATGTGAAATTGCTTGAGTTAATTATATTACATTAATAATGTATGTATTATTATAATTCATTTTTTTTTTTTGATGATTTGGGTGAAGCCCTCTATTGACTGTATATTTCTTTTAAAATGGCAGAAGCCCAGAATATTTTTTTTCTTTTTCTTCTTTTTTTTTTTTTTTTTGAAAATATAAAAATTAATCAAACAGTAAGATACAATTAATTATTAGAACAGATACCTCCGGGTCCAGACACTCAACGATGATGTGTGCGGTGGTCCATGATTTGTGCAGGTTTTGGGAGGCGGTACGTCAACGACCCCTCTGTCGTCTCGACCCTAAATTCAGAACCTGCCGGACACAGATTAACATCAGGTCGAGACGACAGAGGGGTCGTTGACATACTACCTCCCAAAACCTGCTCAAATCATAGACCACCGCACACATCATCGTTGAGTGTCTGGAACCGGAGGTATCTGTCCTTATAATTAATTGTATCTAACTGCTTAGTTAATTTTTATATTAAAAAAAAAAAAAAAAAAAAAAAAAAGATAGAGACAAAAAAATATCCTGGGCTTCTCCCATTTCAAAAGAAATATACAGTAAACAGAGGGCTTCACCCAAATCATCAAAAAAAAAAAAAAGAATAATAATAATACATACATTATTAATGTAATATAGTTAACTTACGCAATTTCACATCACTTAACATTTTATTTAACTCAGCTTCTACCTCAGATTCAATAATTATACGATGATGGCACAAAAAATGACCACGACAAACCCGAATTTGAGACTAATTATTCTATTATCATCTATGATAAAATATACTAAAAGAATGAACTCATATGATATTTCATTGAGGAATAAAAAAAAAAAAATATATAAAATAAAATAATAATTGAAAAAAAAAATAAATAAAATAACGTATGTAATAGGTAATTAAAATAAGAAAAAATAGTTTAGTAAATTATAAAAAGAATTTATTTATCTTATGATAAATATTTTGGGTAACACATAATATATTTAAGGACATTAAGTATTATATTTCTGTGATCAAAAAACTACCTGCCATTATATTTTTAAGTAAGAAACATTGTAATTAGTAATGTTTATTTGTAGCTTAATCTTGTTTTGTTGGCCTTTTTTTTTTGTTTTTTCAAGAGGATATCGATGAATCCTAATTAAGTTACCTGAAAATATTTAATATTTGATTTAATTAATATCATAATCATTGTTTATATTGATTTACAGACTCTATGGAAGTGGTTACATATTATCATGACTCTCTCTCTCTCTCTCTATTTTCTTTTCTTGACTGAAAGTTACCCATAAATTCCGGTCTGGCTCGGAGGTGTAACGAGGCTTAGAGACCCTCGTTATCGGTTCATGATAATATGTCATCACATGGGGTAACTTACCTCATGTTTTCTGAAAAGTATGTCTGTAATTACCAGCGTATACTATTATTATTATTTAATCCCCTCTACCTGATGTAACAGAGAGGGAATGCATGTAACACCGGCGCAGTAGCGCTATATGTCACCTATAAAAAGGCCTGCGCGCCTAATAGCCTAACTTTTTCTCTAATTTTCCAATATCAATCAATCATGTATTAATTATACCTAATAATACTTTTTATACTTTCATTTTAATAAACTTTAGTTATAATGTCAGGATACGCATACCTTAGTTTTACCTTATCCTCCTTTGTTCTTAACTGAAGGACCTTCTACCTCTAATCCTTTCTTCCGTTTAAGTACTAGAATAATTGATAAATAATGATGTATTTATCATCATTGTCTATCACCGCATTTGTAACGCCTGAGTTACAATTGCAATGAAACACTAGCCGGCTATCTCTTTCTACTTAGCAGTGATCTATACCCATGGGTAGAAGGACGAACAACAACTTGATTCAACATCTATATCAGCAAAGTATCATAATTCTATTATTGTGATTATTAATTGACCGGCTATATTTTCTTACTCAATTAACATCTGATTCAGTGGTATATTATGCAAATATCTAGTATCTTTATCTATTATATACATTTCGTATATAATACAGCCCCACTAATCCCGATCCTTTATATGCACTTTGCATATATAAATTTACGGTCACACGGTCGTCTGGTCCTTACGAACCGGGTAATACAGGATCAATTACCAGATAATTAGCTAAAATGGCTAAAAGGGACACGGGCATATTTTTTGCAAAAGCCAGAAATAGGTAACGGATGGTTGATTGACCTCTCCTTATGAGGGGTTGACCTCAACTTCGTTTCAGTGGCTGTCAGCAGCTTATGTTATTGAGTTTTTAGCTCCAGCTGAATGTAACATAACGATTAAAGAAGAGCACAAACACCAGATATATCAGGATCTTCTGTTTGAAATTGGCAAACCTTACCCATGTTACCGTGTCAAGCTTGTCGTACTCATTGTTGGCGTCTTAGGAGGGATGAAACAGACTTTTGTGTCTGCATTGGCTAAAATCCCAACTTGTTTATCGCAAGTTTTCGGCCTCGCGGATGCAAAAGGCTGTCATTCTCGGATCCCTCCGTCTCCTAAAGCAACGAAACTTGGCCTGCTGCGTATGTTAATCATCTTGTTAACGAATCATCGCAGCAGTAACGATTTGGCGCTTCAGTGAGGCCCTCGGTAGAGTCGGACTACCGTGGATAACCCCCTGAGTATTGAACTTAAAAAAATAAATAATAATTATTATTATTATTATTATTATTATTATTATTATTATTATTATTATTATTATTATTATTATTATTATTATTATTATTATTATTATTATTATTATTATTATTATTATTATTATTATTATTATTATTATTATTATTATTATTATTATTATTATTATTATTATTATTATTATTATTATTATTATTATTATTATTATATCACTGCTTACAATAAGTGAAAATAGAATATTACACATTTATTCACTCATTAAATTTATCAGTTCTTTTTTGTACACCTCAAGCGTGATAGCGCTGAGGGTGCTTTATGATCGCTCTAAATTTTTTAAAATTATTATTTATAAATCCAACAGCATAGTGCTTTATTTATAACAAATTATTATTATTATGATTTTTATGTTAACTATCATTATTTTAATAGATATTATTATGAGGGTGATTAGCATATAGTTCTTCGAATGATAATTTGAAAAAAGTCACTTAAATATTTAATTAGAATTAAACTTAAATTTAAGTCAGGAGGTGAGATGCTGGGACGCTTAATTGGCGGGAATGAGGATGAGAGTTTTTATTGTATTAATAAATTAATTATTGATTTTATTTATATACACTATGTACACTGCACTGTTAATTTATAATGAATCTTGAGGTGGATATTTATTACGCGGCAACACGCGGTTATGAGAGAAAAAGATGGCGGTTGGCGGCAAACCAACAACCACGAGGTGAGATGAAATTTAATTATTTTAATAATTATTTTACGTGAGGATAATTAAATAATTAAGCAAAACTACGATAAATAATTTGAACTTGATATGAGATAATATTTGAGATGAATAATACTAAAAACCAAGGCGACTGCGAAAGATTATAAATTGCACAAAAAAACACGTGGCTGATAGCGTCGGTGAGTTTTCAATAATAATGGCTTCGTCTTCTTCTTCATCCCCACTTGGATAAGGGGGCGGAGCTTGAGAAGAGAATGGGACCGGTGGAGCCACCTGCGCTAGATATCTTGCCGACGCAGCTCTATTTAACCGGCCTCAGAGTAGCGATGAGAAACGCAAGCGCGGGAGATTCGAACATAATTATAATCGTTTCGATTTATTCATGGAATCACAAATATAAATTCAATTTATTATCAGATTGATAATGAAATTTAACCTTTTGCAGATTCACCTTATAGTCTACTAGAGGGAAGGACGAAACGATGAATGTGTATCGTGGTAAAGCTAAAGGTAAATTAGAAACTATAGTAATTTAAAAATATTTCTTAACTTTAACAAATAGATTAATAAAAAAATATCTAAAGTTTTAGTTTTTAGTTTCATTGTAATTAAAAATTGAAAAAAAATTTTTCAATCTTGATTTAGATGTTGTTGAATATGAAAAATTTTAATGAAATTTTTAAAGTTGGTATAATTAATGAAAATTAAAAATAATCAAATATGTGATTTATCTCATTTTACAGAAAAAGGAAGACGATTGAAAGACACGCGTACAGCTAACGCAAACAAGCGCAATGTAGTTGCACTGAGTGGATCACTCACTCGGCGTGCTTAAACTCGGCTAAACGATAATGTGGGTGCCGTCAACAATCCGCAGGTGCCCGGAGCTCAGCTACAACTTGGCAACGCCAACCAGCAGCCAAGACACCAGAAGCCAACGGCTCTGCGTGACATACAACAGCAACTACCTGGCAGTGCTAACCACCTGCCAAATGCTGTTAACAACCCTGAACTGCCGGGTGCTCAAAAATTACCTTCCAGTGCCAGCCAGTCGCCAAGACGCCAAGTGCCGAACTTTTCTAGACCACCACTAAGGATTTCGCAACAAACTGCGTCGATTGTGCCCCAACATCTTTCAAAGCGTACGATTAAAGCAATTCGAAAGTTTAATCGGAATTACCAAAAGCTACATGAACTAGCAAAAAAGGAGCAGCAGAATCAACCACAGTAGCAGCAACTGGTACCACAGCAGCAGCAACTGTTACCACAGCACCAGCAAGTGCTACCACAGCAGCATCTTGACATCTGACTCCATTCTACTCTACTCCAGTAGCCCAATTATCCTACATTTAATGTTCCATGTCAACCACTATATTCTTATCAACCTTATCCTTATCAATACTTTTCCCACCCTTATCAAAACAAAAACACAATTTATAATAATGCGCTAAGTTATTTAAAACATGATTTACAGGATGAAAATTTATTTATTCATTTCAGATAGAATGGCCACAGAAATGCGAATTTATTTACAAAAATTAACGCATATCTGCTACATTCACATTAATGTTTTTACTCTGTCTAAAGAAAAATAGTATGGTTTGAAAATGGGGGTGAGTATTGCATAGTGATAAGAATTCCGCAGAGCTAGTGAAAATAATTTGTTTAAAAAAACAAAATTATTTGAAGAGCAAAACTAAATATAAAAATATAATCTGGAAAGAATGAAATTACTAACTACTATTGTATTGTGCGAGTGCGGTAGTGATTATTGCGAAGTGATAAAAACTCGTTAGTACTGATGAAAACAATCATTGAAAAATAACGGTTGATTGGAAAGAAAAAATTACATATACAAACTGTGACCTGTAAAATATGAATTTGCTAATGAAAAAATACAATTTCGATTTGTAAATTTATATTTTCCAGGCCAAAAGATTTGTTATTAATCTATGCTATTTAAATAATTATTTTTTTAAAAAGTTATTTCCATCAGCACTGCTGAATTTTCATTTCTATGCAATACTTACTACCGAACTCACTTGATACAATTTTTATGAGTAGATTTATCTTTCCAAGGTCATGAATTAATTCATCTATTTCATTTTGGTCATGAATTAATTCATCTATTTAATTTTGGCTCTTAAAATAATTTTTTTTATATGCTATTTCAATTAGCCCTGCTAGGCTCTCATCACATCGCTATACTTACTACACACCTCGCACAACACAATTATAATTCATATTAGGAGTGCAAATAAGTTTCCGCCGTTTTATTGTAGATGGCGCGGCACGGAGTTTCGGTTAGCTTTCGCAGATGATAACCGGCTTAAAAAATAGTTTGGACATTCAAGAACAACATAACCTATTAATATCATTGATTTTATATTGGTAAAATATAATTTTTATGAGTTAAAAATGTCAAAATTTGAGCCAAGTAAGCGTCATTTGCGGGAAATATTAGTTTACTTCTTTAATTTAAAAAAATCTGCTGCTGAGGCGCATCAATTGCTCGTAGAAGCATATGGTAAGGGTGCTTTGAGTGAGAGAACGTGTCAAGAGTGGTTTCAAAAGTTTAGAAACCGTGATTTCGACGTAGAAGACAAATATCGCAGTGGAAGGCCAAAAATTTACGAGGATGCAGAATCGAAGGAAGATCCATCTCAAACACAAAAAGAACTTGCTCCAACATTAGAAGTCACTCAGCAAGCAGTCTCACATCGTTTAAAATCATTAGGAATGATTCATAAACAAGGAAATTGGGTTCCGTACGAATTAAAGCCGAGAGATATTGAACGCCGATTATGCTTAAGTGAAATGCTGCTAGCTAGACATAAAAAAAGGGTTTTTTACATCGTATCATAATTGGTGATGAGAAGTGGATACATTATGACAATCCAAAAAGAAGAAAATCATGGGGATTACCTGGCCACGCGTCAACATCAACAGCAAAACCGAATATTCACGGAAAAAAACTTATGCTGTGTATTTGGTGGGATCAGCTAGGTGTAGTGTATTATGAGTTGCTTAATCCGAGCGAAGCAATTACTGGAGCCCTCTATCGAACACAATTGATGAGATTGAGCCGAGCTCTGAAGGAAAAACGCCCTCAATACTATTCTAGACACAAAAAAATTATTCTTCTGCATGATAATGCTCGTCCACATGTTGCGGCTCCCGTGAAAAAGTACTTAGAAACACTAGATTGGGAAGTGTTACCCCACCCGCCGTATTCACCAGACATTGCACCGTCCGATTATCACCTGTTCCGGTTCATGGCACATGCTCTGACGGCGCAGCGGTTCACATCTTATGAGGATACCAAAAATTGGGTTGATTCGTGGATAGCCTCAAAAGACAAGGAGTTCTTCAGATGTGGGATTCGAAAGCTGCCTGAGAGATGGGAAAAAAGTGGTTGCAAGTGATGGGCAATATTTTAAATAAATTTATATTACCGTTCTTCTATAATAAATATTTAATTTGTGTTAAAAAACGGCGGAAACTTATTTGTAACCCTAATACATTAATATTTCACAGGTCAAAAGCTTGTATAGTACAGTCTTGATTAGTAAATTCATCTTTTCCGACCAAAATTTTTATATTGAATTTTCGTTCTTCATATACTTATTTTTTCAAATAAATTATTCCCATCAACATAATAATTTTCTTCCATGTGTATAATTTTTATTATAGATGCTGAAATAATTAATACTAATCAGTCAGTTTCAACGTTTTTTTTATTTACTTTCAGACTATTTTTAAAGTATATACCTCTTGTTGTGCCATTAAATTTTTTCTCCTATAATGATTTTGGTTAGTTTGTGTCATTGTTAGTTATTGTTTATAATTCTCCGCACGATTAGTACTAGCCTTTCATTTTCTGTTTCCACAATTCAAATTTCTTTGTTTCATCACAATACTAACCTCCAAATTATAGAAAGATTATCAGTATTGATCAGTTAATTTAAAATTTTATTATTTATGTTACAAGTATTACCTTAAATGTTGTGTTGTTCAGAAATTTATTACTTTTTTAAATAATGTGATATTGTAATTTTACTTTTTAGCGATAACAAGCCCTTATCTCTCGCTATATTTACGATCAGCATTACGCAATACAATACAATTATTAACTAATAAATTCATATTTCCCGGGCAAGAATTTTTATAATCTATTGTCGCACTTCAAGTCCTTGCTTTCTTACTCTTGTATTATGTCCCCTTTGGCCGATACACGGCATCCCTATGTGAGAATCTATTGAGTACTCACCTTAACTCGCCTATCCTCATGCCCTCTTTGCTTTTAACTTGCTTTCTCTCGGTGTGAGAAGGGGCTTAAGAGTCACGTGATCACCTTTAAGCGCGGCAACTTGCGCGTATCTCCTCATAGCGTTGAGTTTTCGCCATGGTGTAAACACGCAAAAACTTTATTATCTACACTTTAGTTAAAATAATGGAAAAATCTGCGAGTATAGATCAAATTCGACCTACAGGGAGGTTTTACAGTGTCCAGCCTACAAAATAAGCGAAGGAATCGGTAGTTCTGGACACGATCCCAATAATTTAAAACGTTCAAATGATGACAATACTGAAAATGTAATCCCAGAAAAGACGACTGACCGAAAGTGATCTTGAATTGGAAATCTTAGAAACTAAGGTAAATCTACTGACACAGCTTCTACTTCAGACCTTCTAGGCCACTCAGCTCACTGCACCCGAGACGATCAACCCTAACCCTGAGTTGGATCTAGGGAAATTTTATACGTTCATCGATGACAAGAAGATTACACGACCGGCATGCGAGCAGAGATTAGCCCAGCTGGGAGATCTACAGAAATTTGGCTCGAGTGACTGGAAGGACGTTAGATACAATCCAACCCTCATTAAAATTGTAGCTTCACTAGGCTTCGTAGAGCTTAAGGTTAACAATGAGCTCTGTTACCTAGAAAAAGGTAAGGACCCACTAGCATCCCCAGAGCGAGTAATGGCAGGGCTAATAAATATTATGCTCGAACGAAGATAGACTCTGAAGTCGTCTTTAAACGTTCTAGTTGACTGGGTCACGGAAAATACTGATTCTATTCCCAGGGAGACCATCTCCCAGGTAATAGAAGCTTAATTTGGACAGGGTACACCTGTTTTTAAATCTTCTGAGCAAGCTTTGCAAGTAATTTGCGGCAAGAGAGCTGAGTGCATCGAGGCTCGCCGTGACCGTATCCTGGCGGAGATTTCGAACAAGAAAGTCCAGGTAGCCCTGAGAAAGATTCCCCCTAGTGCTGAATACCTGTTCGAGCAAGAGAGTTTAACAGCTCTCATTAAATCGCTAGGAGGTACTTAATCCTGGTTTAACACACCAGCCTATGTTGCTGGCAGAGGATTGACACAGAGAAGGGATTCCTCTCAGCTCAGCACACCCAAGAGGACCTTCCAGGCCATAGCTAGACCAGGTCAACAAACTAAAGGTAAGACAGAAACCCGTCAATCTAATATGAGTTTCAGATCTAAGCCAAAGAAGGACTTATCAAAGTTCAGGAGTTCGGATTCCTTTCACAAGAAAGCCGAGAGATGACTATATTGCCCTAGCAGTCTTCTCGGGTGGCCAGCTAGCAATATTTCTGGGACAGTGGCAGGAACTGAAGGCCCTGCAAGTAATTTTAAAGATAATTTCACGTTGCCACATCCCCTTCAAAAGCAAACTGAAGCTACTTACCGACTGACAAGTTTCCAATCTCAAACCTGCTGTATCAAGAGATATGTCGGAACAGATCGACTCAAAGCTCTGGGTATACTGGAATACCCAAACCATCCGGGACCCAGCTTTATATCTCGAATGTTCCTAGTGAAGAAATCCAACGGCTCCTGGAGACGTGAAGAAATCCGACGGCTCCTGGACACATATAGAAACTGGAGTTCAGCTTAATCTCCCATTGGCACATTTCGGACTTCCTCCAAGCAGGAGATTGGGCAGTAAGAATCGACATGTCTCAGGCACATTTTCATATCCCGATGACAGAGTCACATCGATGTTTCCTTCGCCTCATTTACGGCAAGAAGCGAGTACAGATGACGAGTCTCCTGTTCGGCCTCTTATCTGCCCCTTAAACCTTCGTAAAAATAACGAACTAGATTGCGGAAATCCTTCGTTCACGAGGTATAAGGGTGGTTGTCTACTTGGACGACTTCCTGCTCGCATCACAAGACAGGAATCTATTGCTAAAGCAGGTCGAGGATACGGTAATGCTACTGGAGACTCTGGGCTGGCTATTAAACCACCAGAAGAGCGTCCTCGTTCCCTGCCGGAAGGTGGAGTTCCTGGGGATGGTTTAGGACATCAAACTGAACCGCATAAGTCTACCAGAGAAAAAAGTCGAAAAGATCCGAACTTTATCAAGGGAAATAAGACAACAGAGCAGCTGCACACTGCGCCAGACGCAGCAGCTGCTAGGACTCCTGAATTTCGCGATGTTCGTTACCTTCAGGGGAAGACTGCACTGCCCAAAACCCCAGAGATCAAGACCACAATTCAACCAAGACCATCCACGGGAGAGACTTATGATCGACTAATCGATCATGGCAGAATTGAATTGGTGGAAGGAGGCAGCAGCTCTGTCAGCCCCTCTGCATAAGAAACCAGTCTCAAACTTCCTAACGACCGATGCAGTGGATGCCAGTTGAAGAGCTCAGCTGGACGGGGCATTGATGTCCGGCACCTGGTCAAGAACCCAACAGTCTTGGCACTCAAACAAGAAGGAGTTGTTTGCGGTTCTACATGCTATCTAGACACAGAACAATCAGTTGCAGGGACCGCACATTCTGGTACAGTCAGACAATCGCACAGTAGTTGCGTACATTCGAAAGGAGGGTGGCACGAAGTCCGTAGAGATGCTAGACCTCACGTATCAGCTGCTTGCCCTGGTCGACAGGCACAGAATAACCCTGTCTGCATTGTACCTGCCAGGCAGGTACAATGGGATTGCCGACAGACTTTCAAGAAAAAGAAGGCTTCCAGAATGGCACTTACTTCCCGCTTCTACAGACAAAATTTTCAGCAGGGGGGAAACACGTGATAGATCTCTTTGCTTCGGCCGGCTCGAAGGTGGTAGAGACCTATGCATCTCTAGATTGCAAAGATCAATCAGCCTGCTTTGTCGACGCATTCAGCCGCTCATGGGTATAAAAGCTAGCTTGGGTGTTTCCCCCCTCCAAACCTCATTCCCCGAGTACAGTCCCACTTCAACAAATGCCACGGGAAGTTTCTGCTAGTAGCTTCGAAGTGGGAGGGGACATTTTGGATGTCCAATCTGGTCAACCAAAGCCAGGGGCAGCCATGGACGATGAGAGAACCTGGAATCAGTTTTTCTGGACCTAGCAACGGGTTAAACTCCACCGGAAGTTGAAAAACTTATACTGTAAGTGTAGAGAATTGAGTATGGGGAGACATGGTAGAGAACTGGTCCCAGGAGGAAAAAGACATAATAAAGGACAGCTGGTGCCAGTCAACTCTAGATACTTACAGAGGTCGTATTCGCAGATGGCTCTACTGGTGTCAACATAACGGAGTCAATCCTGGTTCTCCAAAGGGCCTCGAACTTGCTCAATTCATTGCTAGTCTACATGTCAAGGAGGGTCTAGCTCACAGTACGATTCTAGTTCATAAATCTACTGTATCCACCTTCTGCTCAGGAAGAGACTCCGAGAGGCTTTCCTCGAATTTCTTAGTTAGACAAGTACTGAAAGGTATTTCAGTCACAAAACCCGAAAGAACCCATGCACCAGTATGCGACGCCCAGCTGCTTTTCGACTGGCTTTTAACCTGCCCAACTGAACTGACCTTTTTTGAAGTATCAAGAAGGACGGCGGCATTACTGCTTCTAGCCTCGGGTCAGAAAATCCATGACTTAACTCTGCTGGAATTCTGCAAGAACCACCGGGGAAATCTCGGCGACAAAATTATCTTATGGCCTGCATTCGGTTCTAAGACAGACAGAGCGTCTCACCAACAATCAGGCTTGAAACTTTCTAGACATCCAAATATTCGTGTCTGCCCTGTAACTTAGGTTAAAACTCTGCTAAAAAAATCCGAAGCCAGGAGGGCCGGATCAAACCTAGATGAACTCTTCATCTCTTTGACTGGTCCTGTCAAAGCGGCTTCGAGGTCATTAGGAGCAGGCTGAATCAGGTCTACTTTGGAGGAGGCAGGCATCGAAGCCTTGCCTGAAAGCATTCATTCGGCGGTGGCATCCCGAGGATGGTTGGACAACCTCCCGCTGCAAGAGATCCTCGAACAAGGTAACTGGAGATACGCTGAGACATTCAGGAACCACTACTGCAGGCAGGTGAGCTCCAAGGCAAACACAGGCTCTAACATACTCTTTAATAATTTAAAAGCTATTGGAAATTATATTTTAAGAGCCAGTGAGCGGATACCTGTATGTATTTGACCAGACCTGAGCTTTTGTACAGTGAGGCCCTTATACTTACCGTACATGAGGTGGGGACTCACTAAGCCCAAAGTGGTGGACGCAGCTACTGCGCAAGTAAGACAGGTATCGATTTTTGGCTAATTATTAATGCAATTGACCACGTCTGCCGTTTTTACATTTCAAAATATATTATTATTAACGGAAAATAACAATGGCAGACCATTATCGTGGGTTTAACAATTTGCCAGACAGTTTTGAAAACGCAAAAAAAAAAATTTTTTTGAAAGTAATTGACCAGATCTGCTATTAATACTTTTTATTTAATATAGTCTTAAAAACTTATATTGATTAAGGCAGACGTATTCATGGTGGACACACATCACCAAATAAAAAAATCTGAGATACTACTCGGTCAGATGTCTATGTATTACAATATCGGTTTTACATCAATATAATTTACCTAATCACTGAATTCATCGAAATTAATATTTTTTATGTAGTCTATATACTAAATTTTAAAAGTTTGGCAATAAAAAAAAGAAGATATATTACGAAAAAATCTTAAATATTGAGGTATACTGCTAATAACAAGAAATAATTTAAATTTGTATTTTATTTATCATTTTTATTTATTTAGTACGAAATTTATAAGGTCAGATGAATAAAGAAAAATCATGCATGCATTAAAACATAACTACACTAACGCAAAAAATTAAAGGAACAGAAAAATTTTATAAATTCTTTAGTAATTTGTGGAAGGCTGTAGCTGTAAAAAATGATCGTACTGAGATTTTAAAAAAAGCATTTTACAGCTTAAAATCTCAAGTTTCGGAACATTTCTATCAAAATTTTTTAAGAGCCCCGGTTATTGCGCAAACATAAGAAATACCGCGAGACGAAAAATTTCTAGTTTTTTTTTTTCAAAGAGCCCATAGACCGTGGAAAAATTTTTTCAACTAAACCAATGCAGAGTTTATTGAGGAAATTTATTCAGCTTCTATTTGGCTATTTTCTTAAGCTCATAGGACGTTTTTTCGCAGAGATATCACCCTTCAAACAAAAAATAATCCTTTTGGCTTTGATCATCGGTATTTCAGGTACCAATGATCGCACAGTAAATTTGAGGACGGAGTTAACAACTTGAATACATTTCCAACAAGACCCTATCATCATTTTTTTAACAAAAAAATTTTTTTCTATTTTTAACATCCATAAGAAGTAAGTCCAAAAAAATGAATTTTTTTGGTTTTTAAGTAAATTAACCGCTACTCTGTAAATATCGATGAAAAGACTAATGTCGCCAGGGACTTTTTTAGCTTAATGTACCCTTCATAACCCTGTGTGTTTTCAAATTGACCTTTCGAACGGTTTCTTAGGGGTGATCGATCAAAGTTTTGCTAAACACTTAAAAGAACAAGTTTAGTTTCATTAATTGTGTAATGATCATTAAAATGAAAATATAATTTTTTTTAACTTTTCTTTCATTTTTGCGTGAGTTACTCAGTAACTGTGAGGGAAAGAGAAAGAAACAAAAAATTTCTACAAAATGTCAAAAAAAAAAATTTTACCACAAAAAACAAATTTCAATTTTTTTTTTCTTTGACTTTTTTTGACACTTGTTGAGCAAAACTTTGATCGATTACCCCCAAGAAACCATTCGAAAGATCAATTTGAAAACTTACAGGGTTATTAAGGGTACATTGAGCTAAAAAAGTCCTTGGCAACATTAGTCTTTTCATCGATATTTACAGAGTAGCGGTTAATTTACTTAAAAACCAAAAAAATTCATTTTTTTTGGACTTACTTCTTATGGATGTTAAAAATAGAAAAAAATTTTTTTGTTAAAAAAATGATGATAGGGTTTTGTTGGGAATTTATTCAAGTTTTTAATTCCGCCCTTAAATTTACTGTGCGATGATTGGTACCTGAAATACCGATGATCAAAGCCAAAAGCATCATTTTTTATTTGAAGGCTGATATCTCTGCGAAAAAACGTCCTATGAGCTTAAGAAAATAGCCAAATAGAAGCTGAATAAATTTCCTCAATAAACTCTGCATTGGTTTAGTTGAAAAAATTTTTCCACGGTCTATAGGCTCTTTGGAAAAAAAAAAACTAGAAATTTTTCGTCTCGCGGTATTTCTTATGTTTTCGCAATAACCGGGGCTCTTAAAAAATTTTGATAGAAATGTACCAAAACTAGAGATTTTAAGCTGTAAAATGCTTTTTTTAAAATCTCAGTACGATCATTTTTTACAGCTACAGCCTTCCACAAATTACTAAAAAATTTATAGAATTTTTCTGTTCCTTTAATTTTTTGCGTTAGTGTAGTTATGTTTTAATGCATGCATGATTTTTCTTTATTCATCTGACCTTATAAATTTCGTACTAAATAAATAAAAATGATGAATAATATACAAATTTAAATTATTTCTTGTTATTAGCAATATACCTCAATATTTAAGATTTTTTCGTAATATATCTCCTTTTTAGGTAGATTTTTTTAAAAATCTAACTATTGTATTTGTTGTCATGGTCGATTTTACAAGGGATTTCGTCATAAACTATCATAATTAGTTGAGTAGAGTTCAAAAATACTACTCGTTGAAAAATTTATATATGTATATATATATATATATATATTTATGTAATAGAACCGACTTTTCAGGACACGATTGCGTCTACAATTCTTATCCGATCTTAATGAAATTTCCTACACTTATTCTATGTGTGATTACCACGGTTAAGTTCGAAGATGGGCTGATTCGGTCGATTAGTTTAGAAGTTATGGCTGTCTGAAATTTCAACGATTTTTCGAAAAAATCAATTTTTAATCACTTTCAAGTCCATATAACTTTAAAACTACAACTCATAGATAATTTCTGCAAAAAGTATTTTAAAGCGTGACTAATAAGCTTTAATTTATGACCTCAAACTTTATATTTTGACCATTTCGTCCAATAATTTCATAGCCTTGAAAATTTTAATGGAATCAAAAAATGTTGAAAATATGGTTTTCAGTCCACAGAACTTATGCTTGTTCCATTATAATCCAGTTTTGTCAGTTGTATTTTATTGTGCACAAATTCACCTGTAAATTTCAATGCTATTTTATATTTTAGAAGTATTTCTTTTATCACTTATAATGTAGCAAATGTACCTCTACTCCCAATGATTACCACTTGTCTTGTCATTACGATAGCACCCACAGTTCTTATTGGATCTTGATGAAATTTTTTACACTTATTCTATAGGCAATTACCTTAATCAGGTTCGAAGATGGGCTGAATCCCTCGAATAGTTTTGAAATTATGGCTGTTTGAAATTTTCATGATTTTTCGTAAAAATCAGTTTTTAATCAACGCTAAAGCTCATATAACTTCAAAACTAATATTTATACACAAATTTCGTAAAAAGTATCTAAAAGCTTGACTAATAATCTTGCATTAATGACCTTGAGCTTTATGTTTTGACTATTTCTTCCAATAATTTGATACCCTTGAACTTTTTAATGAAATCAAAAATGTTGAAAATATGGTTTTTATTCCACATAACTTATGAATTTTCCATAATAATACAATTTTGTCACGTTTATTTTATTGTAAACAAAATAACCTGTTAATTTCACAGCTATTTTATATTCTGAAAGTATTATTGTTATTTTAACTGGGCTTGTCATGGTAACAGCGATTACAATTATGATCTCATACTAATTAAATTTTCAATACTTTATTTATGTGAAGGTTAGTTTGGTACATTACCTATATAATGTTATGTCAAATCAACTATCTGAAATTCTCTATCAATAATAATCGTTGTCTTTTTTTACCCTCACTCCTAGTAAATGAGTCTAATTCCATATCATGACTATACACTAACAAGATATGTATGTATAAAACTATTTTTTTATATCAATTAATGGAAAAATCTACCTTCCATTTCGGCTGCCGAATGGCCTTTTTATTTATCTGGTGATGTGTGTCTACCATGAATACGTCTGCCCTAATCAATATAAGTTTTTAAGACTATATTAAATAAAAAGTATTAATAGCAGATCTGGTCAATTACTTTCAAAAAAAATTTTTTTTTTTGCGTTTTCAAAACTGTCTGACAAATTGTTAAACCCACGATAATGGTCTGCCATTGTTATTTTCCGTTAATAATAATATATTTTGAAATGTAAAAACGGCAGGCGTGGTCAAATGCATTAATAATTAGCCAAAAATCGATACCTGTCTTACCTGCGCAGTAGCTGCGTCCACCACTTTGGGCTTAGTGAGTCCCCACCTCATGTACGGTAAGTATAAGGGCCTCAATGTAAAAAAGCCCAGGTCTGGTCAAATACATACAGGTATCCGCTCACTGGCTCTTAGACTATTAAAGCAATAAGCATATCAGAAATCTGTTGTCAGTATAATCTATTCAATAAAAAAGAAACTTTAGACTCATCGACAAAACCAAAGTCAGACCAAATTCTGTAGGTATTATTGGTATCAAAGAGACTGTTTCTGCATACTTATGTATAAGGTTTCTCTAGGCAATTAATGAATAATCTTATAAAACGAAGGATCAAGGGCTTCTTCTTTTTTTTCAAGCGGAACCAGTTCCTCATACTCTCTAGAATATTAAGTTTACTTTTTCAGCCTCACATAGCATTAATTGATCACCAGTAGAAAGCAAACACGTTTCTTATAGGAATGCCGTGTATCGGTCAAAGGCGACATAATGTAAGTGTTTTGAATTACAACAAAACACGTATTGTGATCCCGAGCCTAGAGACTATGAGGAGAGACGCGCAAGTTGCTGCACTTACAGGTGATCACGTGACTTATAAGTCCCCTCTCACACCGAGAGAAAGCAAGTTAAAAGCAAAGAGTGTATAAGGATAGACGAGTTAAGGTGAGTACTCAATATCTTCTCTCATAGGGTTGCCGTGTATCGGCTCGGGATTATGATTCATGTTTTGTTGTAATTCAAAACACTTGCATTTTTAAGCTGGTGGTAAAAGGAAAATAGCGGTCGTCAACGTGAGGATGCTGACGCCAGTGGAGTTGTCAATTATTAGTAATAATTAAAATTATAAATCCTAAGCAAATATGGTCGAGCTATTAAAGGTAATACATTTTTAAGTAATACATTGGTTAAGGTAATAGTTATAAACTTATTAAAAATCAAATATTAAATTAACAATTAGGACTGAATTTCTCTTCATAATTTGAAGATTATTATTGTGATAAAGCAAAGGAATTAGAATTGTGGAAGAAGGAGAAAAAGCCTGGCGTATATTAAGTGGAAAGCTATAAATAACATCAAATATTGACGCTAATTAACAAAAATCATCATACTCCCAAAATTTATAGTGTAAAAAAGGTATAGAATTGTTGAATAATTACAGAATCTGAAAGAAAACAAAACAGTGATACTGACTAAATAAGTATTTCAGGAAGTGTAATAAACAAAATTCACATAGAGAAAAATCGTTATGTTGATGAAAATAATGTATTTGAAGGAGAAAGTAGTTACCGAGCTAAAATTTAACATAGAAATTATGTCCGGAAAATGAATTTGCTAATCGAAACTGTACTTTACGAGAACGGTTGTATTGCATGGCGCAGGAAATTTTGGAAAGCTGATGGAACTAATTTATCTAAAAAAAATATTTAGTTGAAGAGCAAAAATTGAATAGGACTTCTTAGTTAGAAAAAGATGAAATTACTCATCATAACTATTTTTTACGGGGGCTGTGGCAAGTGTTTTGTAGAGACAATAGAATGGACAAGACTAATACGAATTGTAAATCGTGGAGAAAAAATATTAGTCAAATTTTAGAAATGAAATAATGAAGACTGACTTAAGGGTAATCTTTGCTATTTAAGGTTATACTCAAGGAGTGCCCCTGACTTTTTGGAAATATTCAATGGATTTCAATTGTTATGACCGCATTTGAATTTTGATAATGAATTTAAAAAAAGTTAAAGCATTAATTGAAAAAAAGGCTACGTAGTACGAATTTGGCCGCAACATAAATTTAAAAAAAAATTATCAATAGTTGATATTAATTAGGAGTGAAACGAAATTTGTAAAATAAATTACAATAAAATCTTCATGTCAACTTATGAACTTGAATGTCAAATTTTTTAGACTAAAAATAATTTAATAAATTTCGTGTAACTTCTTATTGATAACAACTGTAAGTAATTTTTTTTTACATTTATATTTCGTCAAAGTTGTAACTGCGTTGTCCTTTGTTCAACAAATGCTTCAATTTTTTTCAATTAATTAATAAAATTTTGATATTATTATGGCAGTTCAAGGTCATTTCATACTTTTAAAAAGTAGGGGGATACTGACTGAGAATGCCCCTGATCTTATTCTTCTTGCTAATAGGTTCAAAAAGTAATTTAAAATTTTTTTGACATTTTAAAAGTTTTTTTGCAATTGCTCACTAATTGTAATCATTAGTCGATAACACTCGAAAACATCGAATTTTATAATTATGGAATCATTTTCTTTAACAAAAACTCCTAAACTTAATAAATGTTTTTTGTTTTTTGTTAATTCAAAATTCAAAATTTAACTTTTGAGGGGTTACATGGGTTTCGTGGGTTCAAAAAATCGATTTTTTTTTTTTTTTGGCTCATTAATTTCTACAACATCTCAAGAATATTGTCCTAAATTTCCAAGTCGATCCGAATAATAGTTTTGGAGATACAACCTTTGGAAGGTGTGCGCTCCAAGTCAGGTATAGAAGGGTCAGCGCGCCTCAGGTATAGTGAGCAGCTGCTCGTCTATTGTTTGCCTGTCATTGTTGTATATTACTTTCACTTCCTAAGGAAAACTAGTTTGAAATATTTTATTTGGTGATTACTTCTTGAAGGACGAGGTTCATTTGAGGTTATCTCAAGTTTCTATCATATAATTTATTAAAAACGTGGTATTATTTGTGGTTATCTAGTGTCATTTGTGAAGTTGATAAACAATGCATAAAATTTCAAGAAAGCAGTTAACTCTTGGATCTCGTAGAAAAGATAGAACGAGAAAAAGGAGACAGTCCTTTAATCCTAAAGATCCGAAAACTGATGATAGTTCCTTCACGAGCACCTCAGCAAAAAAATTAAAAGGTGATGATAAAGAGCACGTGCCAGAAGAGGATACGCTCCAATATTCAATCATAGATTTTGCCTTGGTTTTCTCAACTCTCTCATCGTTTGTGCGGTGTTCTAACATTATTGACGATGAAGATGAAGATCAATTGTGTAATGGTAAAGTACAATTTAAGCAAAGTTCGAAATTTGGTCTGGGATATAAAATCGTAGTAGAATGTGAACGATGTGATCCAAAATATATTTTATCTTGTCAAAAAATCGGAAGAATGTATGAATTAAATCGCCGGTTCATTTTTGTTATGAGAATATTGGGCTTAGGGCTCGCCGGATGCAAGAAATTCTACGGTTTGATGGACATAAGCAGTTCATTTTTAAACCAGTCTACATACGATTTTTATATTGATAAAATACATGAGTGTATTGAGACAGTTACTCAGACTCTATTCTCATCTGCTGCTGAAGAAGAAAAACAATTTACAAATATTGAAAACGATTTACAAGATACGACAGATGTGAGTGTTTCCGGTGACGGTACCTGGAAGAAACGTGGTTTCTCATCACTATATGGTGTGAGTTCACTAATCGGATATTATTCGGGAAAAGTGTTGGATGTGTTGGTGAAATCTTCTTATTGTAAGTTATGTGAAAGCTGGAAAAAAAAATTAGATACTGCAGAATATGAAGAATGGAAAGAAGAACACATTGAAACAAATCAATGCACCGCCAATCACACTGGAGCATCAGGAAACATGGAAGTCTCATCGGTTATTAAAATGTTTAAACGCTCGATTGTCAAATATGGACTGAGGTTCGTAAATTATATAGGAGATGGGGATTCAAAAACCTACTCTGGTCTTCTCAAAGCCTAACCTTACGGTGACGATTTTGTTATCACTAAAAAAGAATGCGTTGGACACGTGCAAAAAAGAATGGGGACCCGTTTGCGTGAGTTAGTAAAGAAAACAACTGAGGAACAAATAGTAAAAGGTAAAAAAACACAAAAAAAATTCTTTCAGGAAAAGGTAAACTGACCAATAAACTAATAGACAAATTAACTGTGTACTATGGTTTGGCGATAAGGAGAAACTGTGAATCAGTAGAAAAAATGAAAGAGGCTATATGGGCTACCTATTATCACTATAGCTCTACAGATACACAACCTCAGCACGATAACTGCCCAAAAGGTCCAGACTCTTGGTGCGCTTGGCAACGAGCATCAGCTACAAATACTCTTTCATCATTTAAACATGAGTATACTCCATTACCAGATGAAGTTTTGATTGCTTCGAAACTATAACAGGGGTACTGCTACACTGGTCGTCCTTAAATTACCTTTTTAAGGGTGCCACTGGAAGGATTAAACGGTCTTCCAGAACCGGTTCTTAATAATCAGGGTCGGTGTAAAATTTAATTGTAAGAGTAGGAAGAGGAAGGATAATTTTTGTAATTAAATTAGATTTCATTAATACCACAATATTCACTTTATTAATTCACAACCTTGTAAATAAAACCTTATAAACTTATAAACCTTATAAACCTTAGACCTTAAACCTTATACCTTTTGACCTTATAACTTTATCCCTTATAACAATTTACCAATTACCTTTGGCGACTAAAATTTTCTTACTCTAATTAGCCACTACCTTGGCATCACACACACACGCACTCGATCAAAAGATTGCCAACTACCTTTGGACTTACATTAAAATATCGGTTACCTCCCGATTTATTTATTTATTATAACACTAATTTTAAAATATTTTATTACACACACACGCTCAAGTCCCCTAGACTATGACTCACACACACTGAATTTAAAATGGCTTTTCCCACCTCACGCTTTATTAAATTAATCAATTAAAATTTAAAGAAAATAATTATTATTAATTAATTAATTTTAAATTACTTCTTTCTGACCACTAAATTATTTATTATTACATTTATTAACGATCCCGAATCACGAGACTTAGTATTTCGAGTTTTGGTCAGTAAATTACCTCGACTCTATTTCTTTACTCGACACTCGCATATTTTTTTCTCTCGAGTTCCGCCATCTTACTTTTTCTGCGGCCACTCGACTTCTTACTTTACTTTTACTTTTTACCGCGTGTAAATTTTATAATAATTTTATTAATTAATTTTAATTATAATTTATTAATTTAATTATTTTAATTAATTCTTAATTTAATCAATTATATTATTTTATTTAATTTTTAATTTATAACAACGCGGACTAGAATATGAAAATTTCTGGCTTGTGGCGTCCACAATCGGCCTAGAAATTTCTACGACGCATATAATTCCGGCGATGGCCTGGAATTACAAGACGACGACCTGGATCCGGCAATTGGGCCTGGACCCGGTTAGACAACCGTCTGGCTTAATGATAATTATATAAATTTCATAACTAATTAAATAACTATGGGCCTAGACGCGGATTACCCCGACGAACGACTAAGTACTTATTGAATTAAATTAATATTCTGGCTTCGGCCTAGAATAATTAACTTAATTAATACCTGATTTTATTTCCTGATGTGATTCCGGTCCTTGTCCGTTTCGTCAGGTTCCTGGTCTCGTTGCTGTCTCGGTCATCTCGTCTTTCTTTTCTCGTCTTCGTGCGCCTTCTTTCTTTCTTTCACCGTAATTTTCTCGTTCACCTGCTTTTCCGATTAATTAGTAAAATATTATAAAAGGTACCGGCTAATGGCCTGGTATCTATAATAATAATTAATATAATTATCGCTTGGTTCCACAAAAGAATCCAAGTCTAAATTGAATAATTACCTAAGTAATACGTAGCGTCTCGTGGGTAGCCCGATCTGTCCAGTTGTGTCTCTCGGCCTGGGTTCACCCTGCACTTATAATTGTGCACCCACTCGACCGAATTCGGCAACTTCCGGAAAACTTAGACCCTCCTACTTATAACTAAGTGGGACTGACAGACAAGCCCCTACGATTTCCGCTCGGGACGACAGTCGCACTCTACCCCGGATAACCCTGGGGCAGTAATAGATTATATCGACCGTGCACATGATAGAAAATCATGGCAACTAAGCGCGAGAGAATTCAAAATTCCCTGTTACAAAACCATTATATGATGATCTCAGTAAGGATGAGCTTCTCGAACGGTGTGTTGGTGGTTTCACACAAAATAACAACGAGAGCTTCAACCAGTTGATCTAGAAAATTACTCCAAAAATACTTCCTGCTGGTTCAAAGATTGTTAATATTGCGGCATTGGTCGCTGCTTGTATCTTCAATGAAGGCACATCAGCTTTATTATTGATTATGCAGGGTATGGATTTAGAATTAGGCAGAAACTCCCACGAATATGCCCGAATTTCGGATGAAAACCGTGTGTGCGCAGCCAAAAAAAAATCTGCGAGCGAGACTCGCGAAGCCAGAATCCGTCATCGACAGGAGCAAAAGGATGCCCTGGACATTGCAACTGCGGCAGGATCTTTACTTTATGGCCCAGGAATCGACGATTCAGTGTAAGTTACAGAAAACATTTTTTTTTCCACTTTTATTGTTACTCAAAACTTTAAACGCGTTTTTCTCGGAACCGTGTTTTCAAAGTCGGTTGTCAAATGTTCTCGGAAACTACTCAACCGATCTTGATGAAATTTTACACAGGTGTTCGAGATACAATTTACTCGTGCTTGGACGAAGGATTTTTTTTTTTCAATTACAACTATTTAAAAAAAAACAAAATGTCAAGCAAATTTGACCGAAATTTTCATTTTTTTGGAAAAATATCTGCCAAAATTCCAATTTTCACTTTTTTTTTCTTTCCTTCGTTTAAGCACGAGTTTATGGTCTTAACTAAAACACTTATCTTTCTTTTTTCATTTTAGATGATTTTGTCCGGAGTTATGCTGACAACGCGGACGCACCTTTTTTCCGAGGGGTCACCGGAAATGACGTCACAATGGAAGAGTTTTGATTTTTTTTTTTTTGAAAATTTCAGAAATTATTCTTTAAATATGTATTTATAAGACAGAAAAAAGTTTGAATTAAATAAATAATTTTTTACATAGAAAAAAAAAATATTGAAAATAGGCCTTTTTTTACCCGACGAAACCCATGTAACTCCTTAAGAGACGCTAAGCACCTAATTTCTTGTTACTATTTACTACAGTATTCAAGAATACAATACTGTTATTAATTGATGAATTCATATTTCCCAGGCAATAATTTTTATAATTTATTATCGCACTTTAAGTCCGTGCTAACCCAGTAAACAATCATGTATTGTAGAAGCGTCAGAGTGACTATTGTGTATCGATGATAATTTCGGAGAGCTTATAAGAATAATTTATTTTTAAAACAATTTATTTGGGAAACATAAATTTGAAAATAAAATTTTGGTCAGAAAAGACGAATTTACTACTCATAATTTTACCGTACGAGAGAGGTAGCGAGTATTGTTTATCGATAAAAATTTAGTAAAGCCGATGAAAATAATTAATTAGAAAATGAGAAATAAGTTCGAGGTCAGAGATTAAAGATAATAATTTTGGTCAGGAAAAGATGAACTTACTAATAAAAATTGTAGTGTATGACGGTTGTATTGGGTATTGCGTAGCAATAACAATTTTGAAGAGCTGATGGTAATAATTCATTTGAAACAGAAAGGGTGTGGTGCATCTCTACAGAGAATTTCTCTACATTATAAAATATCACAAAGTTTTTCCCTACACGAGTCAACTCAACACATAAATTTTGACATCACAACAACTCTACAAACGATTCTTTTTACATCGATCCATCTCTACACGAGAACATCTCTCATATTAAAAATCTCGAGACCGATCATTTTTACACAGCGCTAAGTTCAAACAATAGAATTTTTGTTTTGACATTTTATTAATAAAGTATATAACGGTGGGCCCTGGCTACTTCGTGTCCAGTAGCCACGAACCACAGTTAATAAAATTTCCCGAATAATATTAATAAGTTAATTTTAAATTATAAAATATAGATATAAATTAAAGATTGTTTTATTGCTGGTTCAGAAAACGGGAAATAGATATTAGGATGTAGGTAGACTCGTTCTGACCGGACACGCGGCTGAAATATAGCTTAGTCTAAGTGACGCTAGTGATAAGAAAATTTGATTAAAGAGACTCAGGTTATCTATTATTAATTATATTTAACCAAATCTTAACTTTATTTACACAATAGTCTCCACTTTATTTAATTTAATTTTATAATTCATTAATTAAGATTGAATGCCCAACATTAATTTACTTTATTATTGAAATGCACAAAATTTATTGGACGCGGGAAATAAAATGTATAATTGATTAAAATTAATTTACGTTAAAGAGAGGGAGGGAAACTTATTAATAATTTGTCGAGACTTATCTAGTTGTACGTGGGCTTACTGGTGATATCGACCTCCGATTCGTAGCGGGCTTCTTGGACTCGATGTCGATCATCTTCACTAAAATTCTCACGGGCAGATGTTGTATATCAAACTACCACACTCACTCAGTAATCAAATTTGGTTTTTCTTTAACCAGACGAAGGAGTCTCACAAATCTCCTCAAGGGGTTACATGGGTTTCGTCGGGTAAAAAAAGGCCTATTTTCAATATTTTTTTTTCTATGCAAAAAATTATTTATTTAATTCAAACTTTTTTCTGTCTTATAAATACATATTTAAAGAATAATTTCTGATATTATCAAAAAAAAAAAATTAAAACTCTTCCATTGTGACGTCATTTCCGGTGACCCATCGGAAAAAAGGTGCGTCCGCGTTGTCAGCACAACTCCTGACAAAATCATCTAAAATGAAAAAACAAAGATAAGTGTTTTAGTTAAGACCATACACTCGTGCTTGAACGAAGGAAAGAAAAAAAAAAAGGCCATTCGGCAGCCGAAATGGAAGGTAGATTTTTCAATTAATTGATATAAAAAAATAGTTTTATACATACATATCTTGTTAGTGTATCGTCATGATATGAAATTAGACTCATTTTCTAGGAGTGAGGGTAAAAAAAGACAACGATTATTATTGATAGAGAACTTCAGATAGTTGATTTGACATAACATTATACAGGTAATGTACCAAACTAACCTTCACATAAATGAAGTATTGAAAATTTAATTAGTATGAGATCATAATTGTAATCGCTGTTACCATGGCAAGCCCAGTTAAAATAACAGTAATACTTTTATTTAAAATATAAAATAGCTGTGAAATTAACAGGTTATTTTGTTTACGATAAAATACACATGACGAAATTGTATTATAATGGGAAATTCATAAGTTATGTGGAATGAAAACGATATTTTCAACATTTTTGATTTCATTAAAAAGTTCAAGGGTATCAAATTATTGGAAGAAATAGTCAAAACATAAAGCTCAAGGTCATTAATGCAAGATTATTAGTCAAGCTTTTAGATACTTTTTACGAAATTTGTGTATAAATATTAGTTTTGAAGTTATATGAGCTTTAGCGTTGATTAAAAACTGATTTTTACGAAAAATCATGAAAATTTCAAACAGCAATAATTTCAAAACTATTCGAGGAATACAGCCCATCTTCGAACCGGATCAAGGTAATCGCATATAGAATAAGTGTAAAAAATTTCATCGAGATCCGATAAGAACTGTGGGTGCTATCGTAATGACAAGACGAGTGGTAATCATTGGGAGTAGAGGTACATTTGATACATTATAAGTGATAAAAGAAATACTTCTGAAATATAAAATAGCATTGAAATTTACAGGTGAATTTGTGCACAATAAAATACAACTGACAAAACTGGATTATAATGGAACAAGCATAAGTTCTGTGGACTGAAAACCATATTTTCAACATTTTTTGATTCCATTAAAATTTTCAAGGCTATGAAATTATTGGACGAAATGGTCAAAATATAAAGTTTGAGGTCATAAATTAAAGCTTATTAGTCACGCTTTAAAATACTTTTTGCAGAAATTACCTATGAGTTGTAGTTTTAAAGTTATATGGACTTGAAAGTGATTAAAAATTGATTTTTTCGAAAAATCGTTGAAATTTCAGGCAGCCATAACTTCTAAACTAATCGACCGAATCAGCCCATCTTCGAACTTAACCGTGGTAATCACACATAGAATAAGTGTAGGAAATTTCATTGAGATCGGATGAGAATTGTAGACGCAATCGTGTCCTCAAAAAGTCGGTTCTATTACATATATATATATATATATATATATATATATATATATAAATTTTTCGACGTGTGGTATTTTTGAACTCTGCTCAGCTAATTATGATAGTTTATGACGAAATCCCTTGTAAAATCGACCATGAGGACAAATACAATAGTTAGATTTTTAAAAAAATCTACCTAAAAAGGAAAAATTGGAATTTTGGCAGACATTTTTCCAAAAAAATGAAAATTTCGGTCAAATTTGCTTGACATTTTGTTTTTATTTAAATAGTTGTAATTGAAAAAAAAAAAATCCTCGAACACCTGTGTAAAATTTCATCAAGATCGGTTGAGTAGTTTCCGAGAACATTTGACAACCGACTTTGAAAACACGGTTCCGAGAAAAACGCGTTTAAAGTTTTGAGTAACAATAAAAGTGGAAAAAAAAATGTTTTCTGTAACTTACTCTGAATCGTCGATTCCTGGGCCATAAAGTAAAGATCCTGCAGCAGTTGCAATGTCCAGGGCATCCTTTTGCTCCTGTCGATGACGGATTCTGGCTTCGCGAGTCTTGCTGGCAGATTTTTTTTCGGCTGCGCACACACGGTTTTCATCCGAAATTCGGGCTTATTCGTGGGAGTTTCGGCCTAATTCTAAATCCATACCCTGCATAATCAATAATAAAGCTGATGTTCCTTCATTGAAGATACAAGCAGCGACCAATGCCGCAATATTAACAATCTTTGAACCAGCAGGAAGTATTTTTAATTTGTCTATTAGTTTATTGGTCAGTTTACCTTTTCCTGAAAGAATTTTTTTTGTGTTTTTTTACCTTTTACTATTTGTTCCTCAGTTGTTTTCTTTACTAACTCACGCAAACGGGTCCCCATTCTTTTTTGCACGTGTCCAACGCATTCTTTTTTAGTGATAACAAAATCGTCACCGTAAGGTTAGGCTTTGAGAAGACCAGAGTAGGTTTTTGAATCCCCATCTCCTATATAATTTACGAACCTCAGTCCATATTTGACAATCGAGCGTTTAAACATTTTAATAACCGA
Organism: Microplitis deprimator; assembly: GCA_964016945.1. NCBI lineage: Eukaryota > Metazoa > Arthropoda > Insecta > Hymenoptera > Braconidae > Microplitis > Microplitis deprimator. The sequence goes on from OZ024712.1 coordinate 14,693,124, forward strand.
TGAGACTTCCATGTTTCCTGATGCTCCAGTGTGATTGGCGGTGCATTGATTTGTTTCAATGTGTTCTTCTTTCCATTCTTCATATTCTGCAGTATCTAATTTTTTTTTCCAGCTTTCACATAACTTACAATAAGAAGATTTCACCAACACATCCAACACTTTTCCCGAATAATATCCGATTAGTGAACTCACACCATATAGTGATGAGAAACCACGTTTCTTCCAGGTACCGTCACCGGAAACACTCACATCTGTCGTATCTTGTAAATCGTTTTCAATATTTGTAAATTGTTTTTCTTCTTCAGCAGCAGATGAGAATAGAGTCTGAGTAACTGTCTCAATACACTCATGTATTTTATCAATATAAAAATCGTATGTAGACTGGTTTAAAAATGAACTGCTTATGTCCATCAAACCGTAGAATTTCTTGCATCCGGCGAGCCCTAAGCCCAATATTCTCATAACAAAAATGAACCGGCGATTTAATTCATACATTCTTCCGATTTTTTGACAAGATAAAATATATTTTGGATCACATCGTTCACATTCTACTACGATTTTATATCCCAGACCAAATTTCGAACTTTGCTTAAATTGTACTTTACCATTACACAATTGATCTTCATCTTCATCGTCAATAATGTTAGAACACCGCACAAACGATGAGAGAGTTGAGAAAACCAAGGCAAAATCTATGATTGAATATTGGAGCGTATCCTCTTCTGGCACGTGCTCTTTATCATCACCTTTTAATTTTTTTGCTGAGGTGCTCGTGAAGGAACTATCATCAGTTTCCAGATCTTTAGGATTAAAGGACTGTCTCCTTTTTCTCGTTCTATCTTTTCTACGGGCTCCAAGAGTTAACTGCTTTCTTGAAATTTTATGCATTGTTTATCAACTTCACAAATGACACTAGATAACCACAAATAACACCACGTTTTTAATAAATTATATGATAGAAACTTGAGATAACCTCAAATGAACCTCGTCCTTCAAGAAGTAATCACCAAATAAAATATTTCAAACTAGTTTTCCTTAGGAAGTGAGAGTAATATACAACAATGACAAGCAAACAATAGACGAGCAGCTGCTCACTATACCTGAGGCGCACTGACCCTTCTATACCTGACTTGGAGCGCACACCTTCCAAAGGTTGTATCTCCAAAACTATTATTCGGATCGACTTGGGAATTTAGGACAATATTCTTGAGATGTTATAGAAATTAATGAGCCAAAAAAAAAAAAATCGATTTTTTGAACCCACGAAACACATGTAACCCCTTAAGTTTTCATAAGGGTGCTTTGTATAAGTATACATGTATTTTGATCAATAGATAATATTATATAAACAATATACCCAATTTTTAATGGTTTCAAAATTTCATTACTTCAAATCTTCCATACCTGTACTTAAATAAAATGTACTTTTTCCTAGAGAAAGCAGCAGACATAATTATAGCCCACGGTGCATGTTGTGCGGCCAGCGGGGGTTTCGTTTACCCCGTAGCGCATCGTGGGCAATGTAGGTCAGCCTTCGATCTGCTGGCCTACCAATCGCACAACAAACTTAACGTTGGGTTAACTCCCCAACGTAAAGTCATACTGAGTTCAAGACAATACTGAACCAGGAAGTGCTTCCCATAACCGGCCCTTCTCGGATGAGGGCTACCCACTAGCTGGGTGGAGCACCGAGATTCCGAATGATAACGGCGAACAACGGACCGCATTTAGGTGGACGGAGGAATTACGAGCTGATCTTCTGATGTGCTATTACAACAGTGAACCAGAGCGGCGAGGCTACATGGCTAAGATGCATGCTCTCTGGAGCGATATGCATCCTAACCATAGTTATTTTTCACAACAACACCTCCGTGATTATGCCTTTCATCTCCGGCGAACACGAAGATCACTGTTAACTAACAGACGGTTATCTCACCGTCTGTCTTTTCCAGCACAGCTACATCAGGAGAGACGCCGTTCTTCTGAAAACGCCAACAATGATTTCGACACACGGCAAGTATGTATCTCGAAAACGATACATTACCAGAAACATCTACTTGACACGGAAAACTACAAACTATCTGCCCGGATCCGGAAAGATTCTACTCTACTCACCATCAATCACGCCGTCTACGATGCTGCTTCCTCACTCTTACCTCCAGCGAAAAGTAATACCTCTTCCCCTGAGGCTAAGATGAGAGGGCGCATTGAGCAGCTTTCACTGAAGATTGATGATCTCCGGAAACATGTCTCCCGCATTCAGTGTGTGATTGAGTATGTAAATGCTCGTAAAGCATTTACACCTAAAGTCCGCCATGCTGCGGCTAAATTACGATACCATTATCACACTCTAAATAAGGAAAATCTTCTTAACATCAAAGACGATTCCCTTAACAGGTTGCGGGCTTTGGTGACTGCTAAAAAGTCACTAGAGAAAAAGCTGAAGCGGCTTACCGATAACTCTTTGTTTCGGTTAAGTCCTTCACGCTTTCTGACACCTAAGACATCTGTTTCTGGCGATTCCCCATCCATCGAGCGAGTAGAAGCTTTCTGGTCCGAATTGTATGGTGATCAACCAAACGTGAATCGTGACACTCCAGCTCTCAACGACTTCGAAGCATTCTGTCGACAACACCGCAACGACAATGCTGATGAAGAGAGCCCTGAAGTCAGTGTAGACGAAGTCCGTTTAGCTCTAAATAATGGTAAAAACTGGGCTGCTCCGGGTCCAGATGGCATTAACTTATTTTGGTGGAAGAAACTAACTTCTACCCATAGCTATCTGGCCCGGATTTTTACAGCGTTTATCAGAGGCTACGAGCCAATTCCATGTTGGCTTGTAGAAGGGCGAACCGTACTGATCCCTAAGAAAGGTGACTTGTCTGACCCAAAGAACTACCGGCCTATCACTTGTTTGAATGCGGTTTATAAGATTTTTACTAAAATCTTAAACAATCGCATTCTAGAAGTGATAGATCCTGTATGGCAGCAGATATACGAACAACGTGGCAGTAAAAGAGGCCTGTCAGGTTGCAAAGAGAATCTGTTAGTAGATCGTTGTGTCATTCAAGACGTGATCTATTATCAGCGCAACCTGTAGATGGCCTGGATTGACTACCGCAAGGCATTTGATTCAACATCTTATGAGCTTATTCTCTTCTTTCTCAAATGCCTTGGGGTCAATCGTGATACAGTGGGATGCATCCAGCGTACGATGCGATTTTGGCAAACACGGTTCCACATTTCATGTGGCAACGACAAACGTGTAACCGAAGTTGTACAGTATAAAAGAGGGGTGTTCCAGGGAGATTCTCTGAGCCCTCTGCTGTTTCGCATCTCACTGCTGCCAATATCTGTTGCGCTACGCCGTACTCGTGGATACTCAGTGGGCCCACCAACTGATCGGAGTTATTCGATCACCCACTTACTCTACATGGATGATCTGAAGGTATATGCACCTGATGAGCAACACCTTCAGACAGCCTTGAACATCGTAGGGGAGTTTACACGGGATGTCGGCATGGCATTTGGGTTGGACAAGTGCGCGGTCGTTAATCTGGTGAAGGGTAAGTGCTCTGATGTGCGTGAAGATATCGAGTTAGTAGATGGAAGCGTCATTGACCATCTTGACGCCGGAGAGTCGTACAAATATCTAGGGATTGACGGGAGTCCTATGCAGGACGTCTCGAAAATCAAAATGACTCTCTGCAGCGAGTATGTGCGGAGACTCCGGAAAATCTGATCATCAGAACTTTCCGGAAAAAACAAAGTCTCCGCAACAAACATGCTTGCTGTCCCGGTACTTCTTTACTCTTTCGGTATCCTTAAATGGGCCCAAAAAGAGCTTAAAGACCTCGATATCAAGACACGCAAAGTCATGAATGTGAATCGGAGCATGCACCCTAAGTCTTCAGTCACCAGATTATACCTTTCCCGGCACATCGGAGGGAGAGGTCTTCAGAGCTTGGAGTGTCTACACGATCGTTTGGTTTTGGGTTTAACATATGAAGTTGTCAATTTCACAGCTGATGAAGACGACTTCCTTATGCAAATTGTTCATAGTCATGAGAATAGGCATAAGGGAGCGTTCTTATATAAGGCAGCAAAGTACGCAGCGAAATCCCTTGGTCGCGAAAGAGTAAACCCTCTTATTGACCTTCCTAAGGAGGAATTCAAGAGGGTCATCAGCAACGCTGAGCAACAAAAACTGCTCAGTACACACATGGACAAGTCAATGCACAGCGTGTTCTTTAAACACGTGCGTAAACATGGCTTGTCCGAGCAGCTGACGTTTTTCTTCCTTAAGTCAGCTGGCCTGATGTCCGAGACTGAAGGGTATATTTTTGCCTGCCAAGATGGTGTAATTAACACTCTCGAATACCGTGCAAAAGTGCTCCAGATGCAGCTACTCGACACACTGTGTAGGGTGTGTAAACAACATCCTGAGACGCTTATGCATCTCTTGTCAGCATGTCCTGTACTGGCAAGAAGTGCATACGTCCAGCGTCACAATGCTGCTCTGCGAGTACTTTATTACCACCTTCGACACACGCACGGTATCGATAAAACACCAGTGCTGCCTTATTTGCCAGGAGACATTCCGCAAGTTGTTGAATGACCGTTGCCGTATTTATTGGAACGTGTTATTCGCAACAACGCGCAAAATAGATCACAATAAACCTGATATTGTGCTCTTCGATAAAACCGCTCGTTACATTTATGTTATTGAGTTTTCAGCTCCAGCTGAATATAACATCACGGTTAAAGAAGAGCACAAACACGAGATATATCAGGATATCCTGTTTGAAATTGGCAAACTTTACCCAGGCTACCGTGTCAAGCTTGTCGTACTCATTGTTGGCGTCCTAGGAGGGATGAAACAGACTTTTGTGTCTGCATTGGCTAAAATCCCAACTTGTTCATCGCAAGTTGAGTTTTTGGCATCTAAGATGCAAAAGGCTGTCATTCTCGGATCTCTCCGTCTCCTAAGACAACGAAACTTGGCCTGCTGCGCATGCTGATCATCTTGTTGATGAAGCATCGCAGCAGTAACGATTTGGCGCTCAGGTGAGGCCCTCGGTAAAGTCGGACTACCGGAGATAACCCCCTGAGCATTTAAAGTAAAAAGAAATAATAATAATTAATTTTATTGAAAACCGTAAGATGGACGGTGGAGAAAAAGGGTCATTCATGATAAAATGTAATTTAAGCGGTTATTATGCTAAAAATTACATTTATCATTCAAAAATTGTTATTATTAGATATACGGATATAATTATGTCTCCGAATAGTCCTTTTTCTTATCAGCACAAATTCTCATGATTAATATTAAAATAAGTCTAAATCAGAAGATAATGAACGATGTCAAGTATTTCACTGACCCTTACCATAAAAATGCTATTTACTGATGTTTTTGAATCACATGAAATAATTCAAAATTGTAGATAAATGTTCTTTATTAGTATGATAAACATTGCAGCTTTTGGTAAATGGTAAATTCAGGATTTTAATAATAAAATTTTTTAATTATATTGAGCTTTATAAAACGTCGATTTCATTTTAATTTTTACTATAATCTATCCGCGAATATTGATTCAGTTTTCAACACAAATTTTGTATTAATTTTAAAATAACACCAAATAAATTTTAATTATTTCGATTTTTGTACTAAGTAATACTTTTAAAATTTTAAATGTAGATCGATTTGAAACTTTTAAATAACCCAATTTAATGTGTTTATTCAACACAAAAAATTTATCATGCACCGTATTCAACACAGATGCACTTAACATGAATTAAATCATTTATCTTACTCAAGGATTTACAGAACAAAAATTTTTATTTTTATATTGTGAGTTTTATAAATCTAAACCTGTATTTTTTTTCAATTTGAGGCCATAATAAGTACATAGTGAAGTTGCAAAAATGACAAAAGTATTTGGGTGTATGTGTATGTATCTGAGCGTCTGCGTATGCATTTGCGTGTCACTGTGTGCGCGTTTTTTTTTTAAATGTTTACTCGAAAAATTAGAGGAAAGATCCGAAATACCCGGAAAAAAATCACCATGCATGATCATGTGTGATTATGCAGGATTCATGCATAATTTATGCTTGATCCTGCATGACTTATTCATGACCAGGCATGACTCATGCGTGATCGGGCATGATCATGAATGACTCATTCTAGATCAAGCTTGCGCATGCATTAAGTTTGAAATAATTGTATCCAGAGATATGATCTACCAGGAAAGGTCATGCTTGAGCATGCCCTATTATGCATGCCCATACATTGTTTACACTTGATCATGCATAAGTTATTTATGGCCAGGCATGACTTATTCGTGATCAAGAATGATCATGCATGGCTCATTCTAAGTCAGACTTGCTTATTACTTACGTTAAGAATAATTCTATCCAGAGATATGATCTATCAGGAAAGGTCATGATTGAGCATGCTCTGTTATGCATGACCATACATGGTTCATACTTGATCATATATAACTTATTCGTGATCAAGCATGATCATGCATGACTCATTCTAGATCAGGCTTGCTCATGACTTACGTTAGAAATGATTGTATCCAGAGATGTAATCCCTTGACAAAGGTCATGGTTGAGCATGCTTTGTCATCCATGATCATGCACGGCGCAGACATGATCGCACAAGGGTATGCATGGTCAACCTTAATCTTTCACGGTTATATGCAAATAGTGAAAAATATTTATGAATATTCAGGTTTGATCATGCATGACTAAGCATATTCATAAATGAGAGTTAGTCGTTAATAGAAACTGTTAGATTAATTATAATTATTGTTTTCTGATTATTTTATTATTTATTTATTTTAGATTAATTGTCTGGGAAAAAATCAGCATGCATGATCATGCGTTGATTCAAGCAAGGGTAAGCATGTTCAAGCATGGATCATGCATGAATCATGCAGGTCCATTATTACAAATAATTTGATCAAAATCTATGATTAAAATCTCCGATTGAACCGATTGAATTGATAATCATATATTTTTTATGAAAAACTTCGAATATTAAAACATTTTTTTTTATTTTGACGATAGTAGTTAAAATCATCATTTTTTAATCGGTAATCAGAGATATTTAATTTATCATTTTTGGTTCAATTAATAACGAAATCCAATCTTTTTTTCCCAAAAATAATTTGAATGAAATTAATTAAAAATTGTTTATCCGAATTAATTAAAGAATTGAAATAATAAATTCTTGCCAAATTGATAATGTTTAAATAATTAATGAACTAATTAATTATAGCGATGAGAGGATGAGAGGATCTGGTGTGTGTGGATTGGCGAGTTAAGAATAATTTTATTCAACACAAAAATTGCATGAAAATACTAATAAATATTTTATTTACACTATATACACTTTTTGAGAATTTATATGCATGAGAACTATTGTTTTTATTTATTATTGTATTTATTATAAGCAAATTTAATTTCGTGCAACACGTGGCCAAAATGGCGTCGCGGCGGGAATAATGCCGGTACACGCGGTACGATGTATTTTTAATGAGATGACACTGAATTTATTTATGAGAGCAGAAATAATATTTTTAATAATCACTGAAAATTATGAGAACAAAAATGCAATGAATTAAATGAGAATAACGCAATGGATTTGAGAATAACTTAGAGATTTAATGAGAGCACGAGGCGTCCGCAATGAAAAACTGAGATATGTATAAGAGAGAGCATTGTAAGAGTGAGTGAGAGAGAGCATCCGTCTTCTTCATCCCCACTCGAGCGGTCTTTTCACTGAGAATGCGACTAGTGGAGCCGCCTATAACTGATGACTGATCGACTGTACTGTCGATCAGTTATCAGCAGTGAAAATGATGATGAGAGCGCGGGAGATTTGAACATTCTCCCCGCCTTCTCCTACTCGTTGGAGAAGTGAGACAATCCTTGAAAATCTTCCGTTGATGATGAGGTTGGTAAGAGCACTAGTTTGCTGATAGGGCGCTTGAGAGTTGATGAGGCTGTCTTGAGTGTAACCACTCTGGTGAGACCATCCTTACCAGGATGCAATTGCATGACACGAGCAAGCGGCCATTTTGTTGGTGGATACCGCTCGTCTGAGAGCAATACAAGTGAACCAACTGTGATATCGTGATGAGATGTATGCCATTTTGTGGTTGTCAGATGAGATTGTAAGCATTCTGCAGACCATCGATCCCAGAAATGCTGCAGGCGTTCTTGTATGCGTTGCAAGTGTGAGAGTCTTGATGATGAGATTGACGTGAGATTAGGTTCCGGAATTGTGTTGATAGCAGCACCACGGATGAAATGTCCGGGTGTGAGAGCAGTGAGATCATCCGGATCCTCTGAGAGTGCGCTGAGCGGACGAGAATTGAGAACGGCTTCAACTTGAATGAGAAACGTTGAGAAATCTTCATAGGTGAGAAGTGTATCTGAGATGGTTCGTTGAAGATGAAATTTTATAGATTTTACAGCAGCTTCCCATTTTCCGCCCATATGAGGAGCTCCAGGTGGATTAAATAACCACTGGGTTCCGTCATTGGCGAGATGCTGCTGTAGATGAGATGATTCTTTGAGAGCACCGGTGAGAAGTTGCTTGAGAATGATATCAGCACCCTTGAAGTTTGTTCCACAATCACTTCGGAGGGTGCGGCAAATTCCCCGTCGACTAGTGAAACGGCGGAATGCCTTGAGAAAGCCTTCACTGGAGTAGTCAGTGACAACCTCCAGATGAACAGCTGATGTTGAGAGGCAAACAAAGACAGCGATCCAGCCCTTGTAACATCTGGTACCGCGTCCTTGATAGAACTTCAGAGACACTGGACCTGCATAATCGACTCCAGTGTTCTCGAAGACGAGAGATGGTGAGACTCGATGAGATGGAAGTTGACCCATGAGTTGTTGAGATCTGACTCCCCGCATACGCGCGCAGGTGAGACAGCGATGAATGAAAGCTTTTACTGGTGCTCGTCCACCTAGTATCCAGCACTTCTTGCGAACATGAGACAATGTGAGTTGGGTACCTCCGTGTAATGTGCGTAGATGAGAGTCTGAGATGATGAGACGTGAGAGAGTACAATCCTTGGGTAGGATCGCTGGATGCTTGCTGTCAGAATCTAAATTAGAGTTCTGAAGTCGTCCTCCGACTCTGATGAGACCAGCTTGGTCAATATATGCTGTGAGTCGGGTGAGAAAATGAGATTTCTTGAGAACTTTACCTTGAGATAGTGTTGAGATTTCTGATGAGAAATATTCATGCTGAGTAGATTTGATCCAATGATTCAAAGCTGCTTGTAATTCAGCAGGAGTGAGAGGTGAGACGTTGATTTTTGAACCAGGTATTTTCTTGAAGCATGAGGGCTCTAAAAACTGTTGCTGTACAACGTAGAAGAGCAGTGAGAGTGGTCCATGAGTGAATGAGAGATGATAGTGGCATGAGAGGTGAACTGGTTGCAACATGAGATTGACAAGGTCTCATTTCTGAGTTTACTTGCTCTGTATCATCTGATGATGGACTGAGAACTTGATGAGATGGCCATTGAGTGGGATGATCAGCTAGCCAGCTGGGACCTGACCACCATAGCTGATGATTGATAAGTTGAGATGCTGTGAGACCCCTGGAAGCACAGTCAGCAGGGTTCTGCTTTCCTGAGATGTGTCTCCATTGTGCATCTGGAGAATGTTGCTGAATCGCTTCAACTCGATTCTTGACGAATTCCTTCCACCTCGTAGGTTCACTGGTGACCCAAGCTAGCGTGGTAGATGAATCAGTCCAGAGATAGGTTGGAAGGTGAGATAGTTGAAGAGTTGATGAGACATGCGATGCTAGTTTTGAGAGTAATAATGCAGCTGAGAGTTCAAGTCGAGGTATGGTAAGGCGTTTGAGTGGTGAGACCTTGGTTTTAGAACAGATGAGAGAGATGAGAGCGTGTTCGCCAGGTTGACAGACCCTGAGATATATTACTGCAGACATTGCAGCTTGAGATGCGTCAGAAAACCCGTGAATCTCGATGCTTGATGAGTTCGGGATGAGATTGATCCATCTAGGAATTCTGAGTTGAGATAGTTGAGGTAGTTCATCGCGGAAAGCTTTCCATCGGTGAACTAGCTCTGGTGAGAGTAAATCGTCCCAGTCGACCTTTTGTAGCCAAAGGTCCTGGATGAGAATTTTTGCTTTGACGATGACTGGTGAGATTAAGCCCAGAGGGTCAAATAATTGAGCTGCCTCTGAGGTGATAGTGCGCTTAGTGATGCTGAGAGTTTGAGAAGTTTTGCCAGTAAACGTGAGAACATCTTCCTGACAATTCCATGAGAGGCCCAATATTTTTGAGAGATTGTCTGAGAATGAATGAGAATCTTCTGGACTGAGTGATGATGAGATTTTGACAAACTCAGGATGATTGCTTTTCCATTTAGCTAATGGTAGGCAACCTGAGTTGCAAAGTGCTTCGACATGATTTGCAATGTCGTTGAGATCGCTGAGATTGTAAGCTCCGCCGCCGATGTCGTCAACGTAACTGCCCTTTTGAAATGGTTCCACTGCTAGTGGAAATTGAGACCCTTCGTCGATGAGAAGTTGCTTGAGAACTCGACCAGCTAGATACGGTGCAGGTCGAGTGCCATATGTGACTGTATTTAGTTGATAGGTCACGATGAGATCATTTTCAGTCCAGAGAATGCGTTGATAATCCCTGTCCTCAGGGTGGATGAGAATTTGACGAAACATCTTGACAATGTCCGTCAAAAAGATGTATCTGTGACTTCTAAGATATAACAGAACATCACAGATCTTTGATTGCAAACTTGGGCCGATATGCAGCTGATCGTTGAGAGAATCAGATGATGATGTCTTGCTTGAACCGTTGAAAACGACTCTCAACTTGGTCGTTTCGCTGTCTTCGCGTACGACACAGTGATGAGGTAAATAGTATACATGAGATGGTTCAGGAGATGATGATGATACTCGCTGCATGTGTCCAAGTGATTCGTACTCGGTGAGAAATGCTGTGTATTGACTCTGTAGTTCAGAGTCCTGAGAAAGACGCTGGATGAGACGTTTGAGACAGCGCTGCGCAATGTGACGAGATTCACCTAGCTTCTGAGATGACGATTTGAATGGTAAACGGACGATGTATCGTCCTGATGCGTCACGAGAATGTGTTGCTAAGAAGTGAGCTTCACACTCAGCTTCTTCGACGGTGAGAGTTTCGTTGCTAGATTCAGGAACCTCTTCAAGTTCCCAGAACTTTGTGAGAGATTCGTGCAGTTGAGAATTTGAGATGAGATGATGAGACAGGCTGGGTGACTGATGAGATTCTCCATGAACTGGGCCGAGAATTGTCCAGCCGAGCATGGTTTGCATTGCAATCGGTTCAGAAGAACTTCCTGATCTGAGACCAGGTCGTATGATTTGCCCGTAGAAATCTGCGCCGATGAGAAGATCAATAGTACCAGATTTGTGGAATTCTGGGTCGGCGAGTTCTAAATCTTGAAGATGAGACCATAGCGTTGGTGAGATTGAAACTGATGGAATCTGCGCTGTGATTTTCTTGAGAACGTGTGCTTTGAGATGTGCGTGTTCTGATGAGATGGTTGAATGCAGTGTGAATGAGACCATACCTTCTGTTTTTCCTGATGAGATATTGCCGACTCCTTGTAGCGGAATACGGCACCACTGCGGGATGAGACTGCAAGTGCGAGCAGCAGCTTGAGAAATCAGAGTAAGTTCTGATCCAGGATCAATGAGGACTCTGATACGATGAGACGAACCTTTTGGATGAGAGATGAGAGCTTGTGCGGTAGCCAACAACACTGTCGGTCTAGATTTCACTGGTTGGTGATCTGGAGCACGACTGATGGCTGATGAGATAAATGCTGCTGCCTGAGAATAACAAAATTGTTATTGCTGAAACTGTTGAGGCTGAGATTGTTGAGATTGCGCTTCTGGATGAGATGGTGGTGCTGGTAAGGAAGATGTTGTCTCTTCCTTGACTACAGATGGTTTCTTGGTGAGCCGCATGAGACGTGAATAGTGCAACATGGAGTGATGAGGTTCATCACATTCCTTGCACCTTCGACGGCCTTTGGTTTGGCACCGTTCGAAGCTGTGATCGCCCAGACAATTGCGACACAGATGATAGTGAACAGCCAGTTGGAATCTTTCGTCAGGCCCCATTGCCTGGAATTTCGGGCATCCGACGATGAAATGATTGCCTTCACAGCAGTGGCAATAATTCGATTTGTATGAGAGCGTGGTTTTTGGCAATGATGGATGTGACTGAGACGAGCTAGCTTGAGATTTAAAATGCTGAGATTGATAATTGCGTGATGGCTGATGAGACTGCATCTGAGATTGCTGAAGGCCTTGATGAGACTGGTACTGAGATTGCTCTTGAGAGGCTACGAAAACCTGTGCTGATGAGATCTTAGATTTATTGCCCTTATTGACACTTGAGTCAGGATGAGATTTGCGTGGTGAAATACCGCCCTCCATTGCTTCTCGAGCCCTGGCGCGTCCGATGAGAAAGGTGCGAAGGTCTTCGTAGCTTGGGAATTCCGTGGAAGTGCCTAACTGCACCTCCCACGCTTCCCGTAATGAGACGTCCAGCTTCTGGACGATGAGATGGACAAGAAACTGGTCCCAATGCTCAGTTGGTGATCCAAGAGCCTTGAGCGCTTGTACTGCCTCGTTGGCAGTATTAATGATGGCCTTGAGCTGCCTGGCAGAGTTGCTGTCAGCTGATTTGATGCTGAACAGCTTGTCAAGCTGCGCAGAGATGAGAAGACGCTTGTTGTCATACTGTTGGACAACGGCGTCCCAAGCAGGAGCGAACGAGTCCCCAGTGACCTTAATGTTCGCGATAAGACGTGCGGCATCACCCTCCAATGCCGACTTTAGATGGTACATCTTCTCCACAGGTGTGAGAGATGTATTTTCGCCGATGAGAGACACGAACATGTCGTGGAAGTGCTTCCAGTCTTGGTAGCGTCCTGAAAATTTTGGTACTGGAATCGAGGGTACGTTGAGACAAGTACCAGCAGCTGGGATAAGACTAGAGTTGGCCAGTACACTGCCAGTTGATGGCAATGCCGACTCCAACTCATGGATGCGATGCAAGAGAGCGTCTTGAGCTCCCTGGTAATGTTTAAGTGCCTTTTCAAATGTACCGTCGGTGAAATATTTGTGATCGGCGGTAACATCTGTTTTTGATGAGAGTAGGCGTTCGTGGTCGTCTCGGAATTTCGACCAGTGATGAGAAAGCAGCTCCAACTTCGCGTTGGCTGCTCTAATAGACATCGTGTCGATGAGACCAGCCTCTGCAGCTGCAGCAAGAGACATGGAAACCGCAATGTGGTTCTGCTGCAGTGTAATTTTATTGGCGACTGCCGACATATCTGCAAATTAGACGAATGAGACACAAAAAAAAATAAAATACGCAAATTAGAATATTAATAATGCGAGGAACGAACTGACAGTAATTGCAGCTAGCTGATGAGAGACTGAGAACTGCTGCAGATGAGATCCTCGGTGATGAGACGTTGCAAAATGAGAATTTTGTGTGCACTTCACTCCACAATAATTAATTTGCACAGTGGTGTCCCTTAATTATTTTCCACAAGTGCAGTACCACGTCCAGGGTACTCCGCAATGCACCTGTGTTGAAGTGAAAATATACACTGCACTAAACTTCACTTAGTGTCACTGAGAAAGTAATAACAAATAAAATTATTCTACCAATTCACACGATCCGGCTCGAAGGACCATAAAATGTTTAAATAATTAATGAACTAATTAATTATAGCGATGAGAGGATGAGAGGATCTGGTGTGTGTGAATTGGCGAGTTAAGAATAATTTTATTCAACACAAAAATTGCATGAAAATACTAATAAATATTTTATTTACACTATATACACTTTTTGAGAATTTATATGCATGAGAACTATTGTTTTTATTTATTATTGTATTTATTATAAGCAAATTTAATTTCGTGCAACACGTGGCCAAAATGGCGTCGCGGCGGGAATAATGCCGGTACACGCGGTACGATGTATTTTTAATGAGATGACACTGAATTTATTTATGAGAGCAGAAATAATATTTTTAATAATCACTGAAAATTATGAGAACAAAAATGCAATGAATTAAATGAGAATAACGCAATGGATTTGAGAATAACTTAGAGATTTAATGAGAGCACGAGGCGTCCGCAATGAAAAACTGAGATATGTATAAGAGAGAGCATTGTAAGAGTGAGTGAGAGAGAGCATCCGTCTTCTTCATCCCCACTCGAGCGGTCTTTTCACTGAGAATGCGACTAGTGGAGCCGCCTATAACTGATGACTGATCGACTGTACTGTCGATCAGTTATCAGCAGTGAAAATGATGATGAGAGCGCGGGAGATTTGAACAGATAATGAAACTCAACATTAAGATTACAACTACAATTCTTTTCATTCATTATTCAGAAAAGATTTAATAACCAAATCAAGATCGAGTTTAAATAATATTTTATTTTTTATAACCCCAAGATTTCAAAAGATGTTAAAAATCGTCATAAACTGAATAAAATAGTTCAGCCTAGTGCACAGCAGACGTGCTACCTAACACGACGGTCGTGGGTTCGAGACCCGTAGCGGGTAAAATTTCAAAAGTACTTTTCAACCAGTAAACATTAACTACACAATAATACTCGCAAAATAAGTTAATTTCAAATTGACTCATAATTATTTTTATTTTTTTAATAATGATTTGAGAGATTGTGCTTCCTCAGGCCTGATCATGCCCGAATACTGGCCAGCCATGAGCATGCGTGATCGTGCACGAAACAGCAGAATCATGTCTGACCAGCCATGATCATGCATGCTCATGGCTGGCCAATATTCAGGCATGATCATGCATGAGATTAACGCATAATCAGACCTGATGATTTTTTCCCGGGTACTCAAAATTTTTTTTTTTTAAACATACTTTTGAAATAATAAAATTATTCTGTAACGATAACATCATACTTATGTAGATTTGACTATCAGTAGATATCACATAAAGTAATAATTTATGATCTACTGAAAAAATATGTATTTTTTACATAATTTTATCTGTTATTATTACATTCAGTTATTTGTAAAAATAACATTTATAAATTTATGAAAATAACATATTTTACCTGTCAACGTTACAGATACTATCATTAGTAAATTTTACAGATTTTTTTCTGTAATTTTTATCGTATTCTATTGCAAATTACCGTAAAATTTTGCAAATTTGCAGTAAAATACGGTATTTAGCCTGAAAATACTGAAATTCATCGTATTTCGGATCCGCTAGCACTACGATATCTTGTACAATGAGTGTTCAAAATTGAAACGCTGTTAAATTCCTAAAGTTGGCGTGATGCAGTCACAATTATTTTAATAATTCGTCTTGCGGCTCAGATTCCCAGATAGAGGTCCGACTACTGCTTAGTTTGGAGACAGTGGTAGTCCATATCTTAATTTACTTAATCAATATATGCATATAGATAGCTTTTTTATTGTCATTTGTTGGGATCTTGTGTTTATCAGATAAATCTTTTCCATCTAGGGTGGCGGATTTAGCATTTACGTCTACTACTTCGTTGCCATGAATTCCTTGATTTTTTTTTTTAGTATCCTAGTTGGCAGTGAGATCTTTTCTACGCCTTACCCATACAAAAAAAAACAGAATCAGCCCATTACTGGGTCGTGAATATCTGCCAATTTTCAAGCATTGGTCGAAGATCGGCTAAATGACGGATGATAATGGTATGCCAAGCATAGCAGTCAGCAAGCATTCGCCAATCGTGGCAATCAATCATCGGCCAAAGCTTAGTATCAAAAGCCTTCGACTAAACCGTTGACCAACAAACAGCGGTTGATTGTGCGCCATTTTTAAAAGCAAAAAGACGACTGCCAATGATTCACCATGCAAGAGCCAGTATAGTTAGCCATTTATTAGCCAATCATTGCAAACCAGGCATCGGCCGATCTATGGGAGAATTTCGAAGCTCGGTGACGTTGTATGGGTGAGAGCGATGATTGCCTAGTTTCCAAAGCACACAAAGATTAGTTTCTATTTAGACGATGCACTGAAGAAATTATGATAGACTGATCTGTACTTCTATGATAAAAGACAAGATCGAATATATTCACCTGACTTCACTAGGATAATTTTTAGATTGAATCTTTAATCGTACTAATCTTAGATTACACTTGGTGGATTTCTATACATTTTAAGTTGTGAACGGATTGCCCGATTAGATTCGAATGAATGAAGTGAAGTGTTTCAATTTAATCCAACAGGTTCTATTATGCTATTAGCATGGAAAAATTCGAAGATTCTTTTAAAAATGTCATAAAAAATCGTCTTTGACAGGATTTTTTTTGATTTATAAAAACTTTTTTTACAATCGCGAGAGAAAAAAAAATATAGATTTTTTTGGAATACCCTAATATATATTTTTATAACAATATAATAATTAATAAAATGTTTTAATGTTTTTGCATTATTGGAATATAAATAGATGATGTTGAATTATTTAGAAACAGAGAAATGGCACAACTTGTTGCGAAAGGCGCGAATTTTATAAACGAAAAAAAAAAGCTTTTAAGGAGGTGTTTAATAAAAAAAATAATGATATAGAATGTAATGTAATAACAGCTTTACGATGTGTTGCAACAGAATAACGTACTAAACATTCGTAATTTATTTAATTGATAATTTAAAACCGATGAAAAATGAAAATAATTCATATTTATGAAACGAAAAGTATATTAATAAATTATTGAGTTGAATAAGGACGCAGTCTTAAGCTTAAGCTCGAACATCGAAACGTAAAAAAATTTCGTATATTTTTCAGAAATTCAATGATTTAATTTTTTTCGTTCAGAAAATTTTTTAGAAAAAACTTTCTGCATTTTTTAACTTCCCGCTAAGAAAATTGCAAATTTTCAAAAATTCAGGAAGTTATTGGTTTCAGTCCGATTTTCAAAAATCGAATTTCTGAGAGATCTTGACGTTTTGAGGTTCTAGGAAGCTATTCTGACTAATTTCACGATGATGTCCGAGTGTATGTATGTATGTATGTACGTACGTATGTATGTAAATATCTATAACTTCTGAACGGATGAACCGATTTTGATCGCCAAGGTGTCATTCGACGCGGTTTCTCAATATCTCGAAGCTGAAAAAAAATTGAGCTTGATCAGTAGGACTCGTTCGAAGATATTCCAAAAATAAACTTTTTTCAAAAATTTTTTTTTCAGATAACTTTTTACGAGCTCAATGGATTGATTCCAAAATCAACTGGGCTCTAAAGCTTTAGAAGCCACGTTGGATGCCACCTCAACCATCAAAATCGGTTGATTCTTTCAAGAGAAACCGTGAACGAAAGAATTAAAAAAAATTTTTTTTTTTAGTTTTTTTGAAATTTCTCAAAAACGACTCAATAAATCAATTTCAAAATCTGATCAGTTGTAGAACTCAATAAAACGCGTCAATTGCCACCTTAACTGTTTCAATCGGGTTATTCGTTCGAGAGATATCGTTGGAGAAAAAATGGTAAAAAACGTTATTTTTCGAAAACAAAGGCATACAAAAGTGTTTTCGATCACTAACAGCTCGAAAATGTATTCTCAACAATGTTTTCGAGCTCAAGGAGCTCGGAAACTGCGGAAAGTTTTGGAGCTGGCCCGCAGGGTCAACTGACAGACCGATTTTTTTTTTCGAACTTGCAGTTATTGAGATTCATTTCGTACATGAAATTTCATGAAAAATGAAATTTCATATACAAAATGTGTTCGAAAAATGTTCGAAAAGTTTCCTTAGTATTCTGAGAAAAGTGAACTTAAAATCCCAGAAATTTCATGTACGAAATTTGTTCGGAAAATATCTAAAATTATTTAATTAAGATTTTTAAGCAAAATAATATCAAAATCTCAGAAATCAAAAATTATAAAAATTTTCTCATTTTTCTAGGTTGGAAGAATATAAAAATTTGAAAAAAGTGCAAGTTCGAAAAAAAAAAATACAAAATGTTTTTTATAAAAAATTTTCTGAACGAAAAAAATCAAATCATTGAATGTTCGAAAAATATACGAAATTGTGTCACATTTTGATGTTCGAGCTTCGAACATTTTTCGTATATTTTTCGAACTTTTTTTTACACGGGTAGATATGGCAGCGGAACAAAATTTTCCATATTCTTACAATACTATAGATAATAATAATTTTTCTAAGTGAATTTAATCTTACAATAGAAAAGGATCGAAAAAATAAGACGCAAAAAGAAAAATTATATGAATACAAAATCATCTATGCTGGAAATTTGAACAAACAATATGACCATACGCATTGCAAAACACGAAAAATTAAAATAATAATAATAATAATATTGACATTATTCTCAATTTTTTTGTTTCGAATATCTAGATTTATAGGGGAGGTAGGGGCAAAACGGGGTACTTAAGGAAATACCAAGTTTTCGATGACTCAAATATACTAAATCATTTTTTTTTTTTGATATTTAAAGTTAAAAAAAAAATCGGTCTTTCAGTTGACCCTGCGGGCCAGCCCCAAAACTTCCCGCCGTTTTCGAGGTTCTTGAGCTCGAATAATTGTTGTGGATATTTTTTCGAGCTCAAAAATACTCTTGTATGCCTTTGTTTTCGAAAACCTTTGTTTTTTACCATTTTTTCTCCAACGATATCTCTCAAACGAATTCACCGATTGCAACGGTTGAGGTGGCAATCGACGCGTTTTATTGAGTTCTAGAGTTGATCAAATTTTAAAATTTATTTATCGAGTCGTTTTTGAGAAATTTCAAAAAAACTAAAAAAAAAAAATTTTTTTTTAATTCTTTCGTTCACGGTTTCTCTTGAACGAATGAACCGGTTTTGATGGCTGATGTGTCATTCGACGCGGCTTATAAAGTTCTAGAGCTGATCAAATTTTAAAATCGATTTATCGAGTCGTTTTTGCAAAATTTCGAAAATTCTAAAAAAAAAATTTTTTTTTAATTCTTTCGTTCACGGTTTCTCTTGAACGAATGAACTTATTTTGATGGTTGAGGTGGCATTCAACGCGGCTTATAAAGTTTCAGAGCCCAGTTAATTTTGGAATCAATCCATCGAGCACATTACAAGTTAAGAATATCTCTGAACGAGGCCTACCGATCAAGCTCAATTTTTTTCAGCTTTTAGATATTGACAAGCCGCGTCGAATAACACCTTGACGATCAAAATCGGTTCATCCGTTTAAAAGTGATAGATATTTACATACATACATACATACACTCGGACATCATCTTGAATTTAGTCAGAATGGCTTCCTAGAACCTCAAAACGTCGACATCTGATGAAAACTCGATTTTCGCAAATCGGGGTGAAAACAATAACTTCCCGAAATTTTGAAAATCTACGATTTTCTTAGCGGGAAGTTAAAAATTATTGCCTTTATGCCATATAAGCAGAAAATAAAAATTTCCATGAAGAAGTATTTCCCTGGTAGGAATCGCCAAGGCTGACTATAGGCCGAGCCTTGGCCCTGTTGTCACTTGCCAAGCTTCGGCAGCTGACCATTGGCCCAAGCCTCGGCCAGGGCTTGGCCCAATGGTTTGATTACGTTAAGCCAAGTTTTGGCAGCTAACCATTGGCCCAAGTCTAGGCCGAGGCTTGGTCCATTAGTTTCATTAAATTAAGCTGAGCCTTGGGTAGTGACCATTGGCCCACGGATCGGCCAAGGCTGGGTCCGATACTTTAATTTTTGTCAAGCCGATCCAATATTTTTGAATTGAATTGTATCTAAATAATTTAAGAAGCAAAAAAATTAGATTATCTGGACATCAGATTTAGCACAGTGGATAGCGTTCCGGCCTAGTAATCAGAAGGATCTCAGTTCGAACCCCGGTAGCGCCCAAATAATTTTATTCGTTATTTCCCATTAATTCAGTAATTAGTTAATTACACTCCTATGGAATGTCGATAAAAGTGTGATCAAACTTTTTTTAATTATATTTATTAATTTAAATAGTAATATTTTAGATCGAGCATTGAGTGAGCCTTAGATTTTTTGCTTCCCGAGGTTTGACCAAGGCTCGATTTTTCGTTTCCCAAGACTCGGCCGAGGCTTGATATTTTGTTCCCCAAGGCTTGGGACATGGACATCATCCAAGGCTTAGACCAATGCTCACCCAATGGTTCAGCCAAGGCTTGACCAAGGCTCGGGACTCTGTCATGACGACTGGCCAATGCCTGGTCCGAGGCTTGGCCAATAGTCCCTTCCTACCAGGGCTTATTAAACATATTAATTACTCATTAAGTACAAAATTTACACTGATGTTTTTGTAGCCTTTTTGTAATAAAAGAAATTTGTTGCAAAGCCTTTATTTGATACTTTCTATGAGAGTAGCAACTTTAGTGTGAAAACCATTTGAACGTTGATTTTTAAAAAGTTATTAACTTTGAATACCTGTAACTTCTGAACCGTACGTTTTAGAGCTTAGGAGCTTATGAACGATTTTGTAGAGCATACAATTTCCTACAAAAATGTCAATGAGTCAAATTTTTTTCTCAACGTCAAATGAAGTTATAGTATTTTTTATAAAAAAAAAATACGTAAAGCGATTTTAATATGTAACTTGTGATGTAGTTGAGCTCTTCGAGCTCAAAAATACAATTTTTATGTTATTTTAAGCTCTATAAGTGCGAAGATGAATTTTTTTATGCTTCTAAGCTCTTTGAGCTCAAAAATTGGAAAAACATTTTTTTTTCTTTTTTAATCTTTCGTTTTCGATATCTTACGAATGAATCAACCGATTTTAACCAGTCCAACAGCGGTCGACGTATCTTTTCAAGTATAAGAGCTGATTAGTTTTTAGAAGTGATCGGTGAAGCTATTTAAGAGATTTTTTAAAAAAACATTTTTTTTTTTTAATTTTTCGTTTTCAATATCTCTCGAACGAATCAACCGATTTTGACTGATCCAACGGTGATTGACGTGGTTTTTCAAGGTTAAGAAGTTATTAGTTTTTGGAAGTGATTGGTGAAGCCGTTTAAGAGATTTTTTGAAAAAATATTTTTTTTCAAATTTTTCGTTTTCGATATCTTACGAACGAATCAACCGATTTTAATCGGTCCAACGGCAATCGACGTGGTTTTTCAAGATTAAGAGCTGATTAGTTTTTGGAAGTGATCGGTGAAGCCATTTAAGAGATTTTTTGAAAAAATATTTTTTTTGAAATTTTTCGTTTTCAATATCTCACGAACGAATCAACCGATTTTGATCGGTCCAACGGTGATGGATGTGGTTTTTCAAGGTTAAGAGCTGATTAGTTTTTGGAATTGATCGGTAAAGCCGTTTAAAAGTTATTCCAAAAAAACGATTTTTCGAAAATTTTGTTTTTGAAATTTCTAAAAATCTAGCGAACCGGATCGATTCAAATTTTCACGAAATTTAATGGCTATGATACTCTTTGGATCGCCACCAATTTCGATCCGATCGGCCAAGCCGTTCAAAAGTTATAAGAGGTTTACATACATACACACACACACACACACACACACACACACACACACACACACACATACATACAGCCGCACGGACATCATCGCGGGAATAGTCAGGGAAGCTTCCTAGGACCTCAAAACGTCGAGATCTGATGAAAACTCGATTTTCGAAAAACGGGGTGAAAACAATAACTTCCCGATTTTTGAAAATCTGAGATTTTTAGCGGGAAGTTACAAATTTTCAGTTACCGTTAAAAAATATTTTTTTTTTTGCGGGCAAAATTGAATACCCCCTAAAAAAGATACGACAAAAATTTCTGGATTTTAAATGAATTTAATTAAGTTCAACTTTTTTGCAAATAATTTACATAAAGAAAAATTATATTTGTTTAATTATTGGATACAAAAAGAGAAGAACAAATTTTTAATAGTTCTTATCATAAAACAAAAGTCATTAATTTTTTTCAACTAACAATTGATTTTTGAAAAAGTTGAACAAAAAAAAATTCTAAGTAACGCTCAATGATACTTATAAAAGTTATTTTGGAATGTTTAAAAACCGTTTAAATTATAAAATTTTTTTTTTATAAAATTTTTGAGGTACCGCGTTTTGCCTAACCTACTAAAAATTAAATAAATATGAATATTGCATAATTACCTTCAATCCCAATTTTTGGTGATATTCGATCTTGAACTTAATAAATATATAAAACTATTCATAAATACTGACTAAAATGTAAAAAATTAAAATTATTTTTTAAAAAATGAATATTAATTAAAATTAAATAGTCAAATAAACTAAAATTATCATTCTTATAAAGACTAATTAATATTATTTATAAGTAATAGGATTTAGAGAACGTTGGAACTACTTTCAGATATTAAAAAATTTTTTTAGTTCAAAAAAATAGATTTTTATTAAAAAATATAAACAATTGTCGTGAAAAATTATAAACAAAATTGAAAAAAAAAAAATTATGTAATAAAAAAAAATTAGCGTTATAGCTATTTGTTTTTGTAAAATGAACTGTTTAAAATTCTCAGTATTATTGTTGATTAAAGAAAAAAAAAAGTAAAAAGATTTGTAAAACTGATACAAATATTTACAAAACATTGCAGAAAATAAAAAAATAATTACGCATACTCTCTAAACATGAATTAGTAAAAAAAGTAAATATTCACTAATTCAAAGTGCGAATCGTACTACTAATTCCAAAAAGTGGTACGATTGGCACTTTGAATTAGTAAATATTCACTTATTTTCACTAATTCATGTTTAGAGAGTATGTGTCCTTATTGGACGTTAATTAATGGGGTTTCTTACATATGCACATGAGTACATTAGTGAAAAATATATACGTACAGAAAAATATTTACAAATTAGCACTATCTGTGCACGTCGTTTCTTTACTGGATAGAACAAAGCCCAGACATCTCGTGGCTTTTGCAAACTGGCTGCATCTCCCGCAACTGCCTCCGCTGAAGATCTGGTTTGACTCCCTTAGGAACCGAGATCAAGTCCACCTCCTTCTCGACCACGACTGGTTTAGGAACTGGAACAATCTTCCCGGGCACCATTTTCGTCTTTATATTGACGGCAATGGTCGCCCTTGCCCGTTGAATGTTCACCGGACGAAAGTTTAAATTCCCGTCCAGTTCACCTGTCGGCGAAAAAATTCTCGGATGGAGTCACTCCGTCTCCTTCTTCGAGTTTTGGTTTTTTGTAATGAGCATCGTGCTCAATATCGAAAGTATCGGCGCACCGTTTGGGTCCCGATTGTGAACTTGACAAAACGCACTTCACATCACCCATGATAATTTTAGAATAAAATTGAAGTTTCGATTATGAAAGTTTGGAGTTAAAGATTTCGGCTGTGCTCAGAGACAACTTGGTTAGAGTTTGAAACTGAATGATGTTGAAATCTTAGGGACCGATGTTTAAATACACTGCAATACTTCAGGGAGGAGATTTTCGATCCAATGGGACATTTGCACCGAAACATCAGTAATTAGCCCTTTTTGATAAGAGTCCATGGATACGTCATCCATTACTTTCCCATTTAAACTTATTTAAATATCATTCCTAAGAATTTGTGCAGATAAGGAAAGGGATTATCCGGCAACATAATTATACCTGCATGTCTGCTGCTTCCTCAAGGCAAAAGTACATTTTGTTTAGGTGCAGGTATAAAAGATTTGAGGTAATGACATTTTGAAACCATCAAATATTGAGTATATTGTTTATATAATACTATCTATTGATCAAAATACATGTATACTTATACAAAGCACCCTTACAAATAACGTAAGTACCTAATCTGTCTGTCGTCTATACCCGAGTCGAAATTTTGGCCCCCATTTCAACCTCAAATAACCAACTCTGGTGAGGTTGTGCGGGGCCAAATGAGGGTGACATTACATACAAATTCTGCTCCTCATTTAATCCTCAATGCAGTAGTTATCGGACAAAATACCATAGTGAGGACGATATGAGGGCCAGAGTTTGAGCCTCATACAACCCTCTTCAGCCTCATACCATTTTATTTTTTTTTTGTCTGTGTGTGTATGTATAGGTGTATATATATATATATATATATATATATATATTATAGCTTGTCCGTAAATTAAAATCATTGATATTATAATTAAAATAATACAAATATTAAGAATTTTTTCCATCGAAATTGTTGTTAAAAATTATAATAATTAATTATATTTTAATGATTTGTGAAATATCAAATTTTACCCCCGATTAAACAAAAATCCTTATTTATATTCATTAAATACAATAATATATTTTAACAAAATGTAGATTTTTTACTTTATTATTAAATTAAAACTACGGTTTAAAAACAATTATTCTGTGTATAGTATAGCTTTTAAAATCATAATATTAGTTATATTTATATTTTTTTTACAGTACTACTTCAATATTTAAATCTTCATTTTCGTCTTCATCACTGTTCGATTCGTCGTCTTCCTGTTCATTGCATTGATCGTCATCAAAATGCAGACTTAGGTATGCCTCCTTTCTCGCAGTGATTGACCCAATCTATAATAAAAAAATCTGGGCATCGGTCGGCCCTGTGGACCAGCCCCGGAACTTCCCGCTGTTTTCGAGCTCTAAGAGCTCGAAAATATTTGTATAAATACATTTTCAAGCTCTTCGATACTTTTCTAAAGTATCGATGTTTTCTATCGATATTTTTTGAACACGATATATCGATACTCGGTACAAAATATACAACTATCGACAGCATCGACACTGACGCCGCTGACATTTTTACGCGGTTCTTTCATCAAAGTCGAAATCGAAATTGTTTTAATTATGAATGTTGCTAATATGATTAATATTACAACGGTTGAACGTAAGTATTTGATGTACTTAAAGAATAATTATATAATATAATCATTGATTGAATATAATTATTATACATTATTTTATTTTTAATATAACTCAGGTTTGAGGTTGTATTCTATTTATTTTCAAGTAGATGAAGAACCCTTACAACGAGTAGATAACCTCGGTTTTCATGTTTATTTAGCATTAAAACGTAAGTATATAAAATATATAATTAATAACTTATTCATACTAATTTACTCGAAAGGCTCTTGACGTAACAATATGTTGTTAAATGGAAATATTTATTTACTGATTATAGATTCTAACCACGACGCTTATCAGTTTATATTGGATTTAATAAACAAAAAAATATATCCCCTCCAGAATGCCAATTGGACAACTATTTACAAAAGCATCGATGGAATCGACTTTGAACCTGTTAATTAATCCATAAAACTTCACTATTATTTATTTTATTATACTTATATTTCAATAGAGTAATGAAGTAAAATAATTTAAAAAAAAAAATAAAAAATGTTAATTCCTGAGTTTTTTCGTCACATTTTAGAATAGCTCGCCATTTTTATTTCTGTCCTTGTGTGTCTCCGTTCTCTTTCTTCACTTACGCTCTATGCTCTAAACTCTACAGCTATCAATTAAGTTAAGCATCCGAAGCGAATTAATTTGATTTCGAAAAATATTAGTACAAATCAAGGACCATTTGCTTATTTAATTTGATATTAAATGTTTAATTTTTAAAATTGATATTATATCATGGACCAGGACTATATTTACGGTTAGTACACGTATATAACCTCTAAATTTTTCAATTCTTTTGCAATAAAAATTTTAAATCACTAAATTTATTAATAAAATCTTGAGTCTAATTTTTTTTTGTTTTTCATAGAACAAGAAATTGTAGATACCAGATCATTCACGATATGGTTTAAAGTTAATGATCCAGGTGAAGATTCTTATGCGATTGGTGGATTGGATACTGAGGAGTATTCAAAGCTTAAACGTTTGCTAATATTAATAAATATTGATTATTTATACAAGTTAATAATTAAATTTACATCGGTTAATTAATTTCTTTATATTTCAGAACTGCAGATAATGATCAATATACCTACGAATTTGTCAAGTCACTTATTGACTCCAACAAGATACATGTACGTGATGGTGTAATTGATTGCATATGGAGATCAGTAGACGATGTTGGCAAGTATGTATATATTAAAATTCTTTAAAAATATTTTGACATCATTATATGTATGTGTGTATAAATGAAATCATATTATTTATCATTTTTTTTTCTAAGTGACGTTCTCAATTATCCACCTGAATTTCCAAATAATAAAGATCAAAATTCTTCCAAAAAAACATCCTACCAGCTTACTGATCCTTCTAAACAAACTTCACAAAAAACCCGGTTATCTGGAAGTGGTAAATGTTGTCACGTTTTTTTCTCATAATCCTTTCAATTTTGTTATGATGTTTAAACTCTAAATTCATTTTATATATTTCCATCTCCTAAAGCTAATAATTCATCGATTTCCACTCCTCCTGCTATTGGTAATGGATTATCATCAATGTACGGTATCATTCCATTCATATTTAACTTTATTTATTGAATGTCTTTATTTTAATCATATTTATTTAATATTTTATTACACTTACGGTAACTTTTTTTTTTGTAGTTCTAAAAACAAGTCATATCTGGAATTATTTCACACCTATAAATTCTTTATCTGCACGCTGTAATTTGTGTGGAAATACTTTCAAAACATCTGGAAATACTTCGAATTTACGAGCGCACCTGACTTCAAAGCATAAATCTTATGCAGCAGTCAATTACCAAGAGGAAATTAAAAAACGTCCAGGTGCAAACGTTGTACAGTCATCGGATGCTCCCAACCCGAAGAGGTTAAAAACTGCTAGTGGAAATCTTGTTGCCCAGCAGAATCCCGTTATCCAGATGTATCAACGAGCCAAATCATATGAAGATTAGTTTTTAAAAATTAACTTTTCATTCAGTTTCAGTTAAAATTATGATTTCGTCAAATTTTAATTTGATATATTTTGCAATGTAGATGGAGGTATTGGAGCGGAAAAACTTACAAATTCGTTGCTATATATGATAGCAGTAGATTATATGCCACTACGGATTGAAAAAAAAAAAAGGTTTTTAACAATTGGTAAGGACTGCTACACCTCGCTATGCACTACCCAGTCGTCAAACGATTACAAATTTGTTATGTGCCAAGTATGATACTCTTAAAACTAAAGTTATAAATAACTTGGAAAAATGTTCTTTTTATTCTATTACTTGCGACATTTGGACTGACGTAACTCAAAAAAGTTATTTAGGAGCAACAGTGCACTATTTATCAACAGATTATCTTGAAATAAAAAGCACTAATCTGTGTGTTGCATCTTTGAATGTTGAGCATACTAGTCATAATATTTCGGAGTCTTTATTGACAATTTTGAATTCTTTTAATTTGAATGCCAGTAAAATAACTGCTGTTATTAATGATAGTTCCGCAAATATGAAGAAAGCAATTATTGATACTTTTGGACAGAGTAAAGGTCTTCCGTGCTTCGCTCATCGTATCTCCCACATTGTTCCTAATACTGTATCTGAAATGTCAGCCGTAAAAGAATTAATTGATAAGGTCAAAAGGATTGTAACAGTTACCAGAAGAAGTGTTCCTGCATCTGATCAATTACTAAGCCTTCAAATACGTGATGGAAGAACAGAAGGTACATCACTTCGATTTATTCAAAGCGTGGAAACACGCTGGAATTCAACGTTCGCAATGCTTGAAAGGTACCTCCTACTAGAGAATTATGTATATCCAGTTACATCAAAATGTGCCAGTCCTCCTCCATTGTTGTCTCA
Source organism: Microplitis deprimator (assembly GCA_964016945.1). Lineage (NCBI taxonomy): Eukaryota > Metazoa > Arthropoda > Insecta > Hymenoptera > Braconidae > Microplitis > Microplitis deprimator. Next base: position 14,720,905 of record OZ024712.1, read on the forward strand.
CGAAGAAACTGCAATTCTTAAAGACATAACTAATTTGATGCAGAGTATCGCCAAGGTGATTACCGAAATAAGTGGTGATACTTATCTAACATGTAGCATCATAATACCAATTGTAGTATGTATGATGAATACAATTAGACAAACGAGACCTATGACTCCAATCGGAGTAGAATTTAAAGCGATAATTCTCCGTCAAATGGAAAGGTGATTTAGTGACATTGAATCATATGAAATTTTAAGTATATCTACAATACTAGACCTAAGATTTAAAAAATTACACTTCCAAAAAGCAATGTCTGCTTCACAAGCCATTGATATCATAAATCGAAAAATGAAGACATCTATTTCTTCTAATCCTGTCCAAACGTTGCGACCATCTATGGAAAATAATAAGCTGCAAAATAATATTTGGGATTATCATGATGATCTTGTGAGGAGAACAGGTGCGGCAAAAAACAACATGGACGGATTAACTTTTGAATTGAAACAGTATTTGAGTCAACCTGTCATTTCAAGAACTGAGAACCCTTTAAAAGATTGGAAATTATTACAGCCTAGCTATCCAAATTTATACAATGTTGTGACTGAGTATTTGTACGTCGTTGGAACTTCTGTGCCGTGTGAACGTCTCTTTTCTACAGCTGGAAATATAAAAACTGATGACCGAAACCGATTATCTACAGATCATCTTGATAAATTGTTATTTTTAGGCAGTTTAAGTGTTGAAGATTAGGGATTATAATTTTTATATTTAATGGTAATAATATCTGTATGTTATTTTTATTTCGCTTTGTTTATTTAATTTAAAAATTTTTTATGAACTTTTATATTTAATGGTAATATTATCGGTAATTCATTTACATTTTGCCTGGTTTATTTAATTTTAAAAGTACAATAAATTATATAAAAATAATATTAAATGCTATAAATTTTAAATTTTCGTGCATATTTTAACAATCGATGTTGAAAATCGATACATCGATATTTTTTTATCAAATATCGATACTCGATAATAAAAAACTACAACTATCGATATTACGATATCGATATTTTTTTTCAATATCGCCCATCCCTAACCTTTGGTTCCCTTTTTTTATAAGCTTTCCAAGCTCAAAAGCGTTACGTTTTATAAAAAAATTGATAAATTTAGAGTCCAAAATAATTAATTAACAAGCGTTTTTTACATATTTATTCACAACTATGTTCGATAATTAGCTCAAAAATAAGTTTTCGTGATACGTTGTATCTATATCGTGTAAGAATATCGTGGTACAAGCGATCATGACGATTTTTGAGCAGTCACTTCCAATAACTTACATAAAGAAGAACTTATTAGTTTTGAGTAATGTTGTTCGGTAATTATGCTGTTATTCGATGAAAAAAGCAGATATAGATTTTACATTTATTATACCGTTGACAATATCTCTTGAACGGGTTATCTGATTGGAACGTTCTTGGCAGCAATCGAATGCTTTTATCGAGTTCTAGAGCTGATTAAATTTTGGAATTGATCGATTCAATAGTTTCCGAAATATTAACGAAAAACGAAAAAAAAAACGATTTTTTTTTATACTTTCGTCGACGATATATCTCGAACGGACTATCTGATTGAGACGTTCTTGGTGGCAATCGGAAGCTTTTATGGAGTTCTAGAGCTGATTAGATTTTGGAATTAATCCATCCAACAGTTTTCAAAACATCCAAAAAAAACGAAAAGAAAAAAATATTTTTTTTCGTATTTCTTACATATCTCAGAGTCTATTTGACCAAATGATCTAAAATTTTCTGGAAATCTAAGTTCAGAAGGAATCTTTCAAATGCTGCAAGAACCATCTAAATCGGTTCATTCATTGAAAAGATATGAGAGGTTTACATCATCACACACACACACACACGCACACACACATACAGACATCGCTCTGAAAATGTCTGAGTAGCATCCTCGCACCTTCAAACTTCAACATATGATGAAAACCCGATTTTTGAAAATCGGGGTGAAACCAATAACTTCCCGAATTTTTTGAAAATCATCGATTTTCTTAGCGGGAAGTTAAAAAAGTATATTGTTTAAAAGAAATTAGCATTTTTAACATGAAAATTATAACTCTCATTTTTCGCATTTATATTTGTTACTTTTTTTATTTACCGTATAATCCTTTAAATAATTATTGATTTATTGGTAACCGTCGGCATTTTTTACCAGTAGTGGAATGATTTCCGATACTAGCACCATAAATTTCTGTTAGTGTTTCACTAACGATTCTTTTCCAATCATTTAGTCTATCATAGATTGATTGAATTCTTGCAAATTCTG
>OZ024712.1:14723418-14844386 GCA_964016945.1 Microplitis deprimator
TCCATAGGGGAGGCTATCTGATTCTCCTACTCTTCGCCTTTTAGGGCCCGTCGGTCGGATAACTTTTGACTCTTTTTTTGTTAAGACCTGATGATATTGATCCCTGCGTATACCTGAGTAGTGTATATCAAAAGGTTCCAAATTATCAACTACAAGAGAACGTACAGTATTATAATTAACTAGCTCGGATGTTTCAGCATTTAATCTTACCCCTTTCAATTTACAACACTCGACAGTAGTTCCGTCGGTCTTTTGTACAACGTACGCATAAAATTTGGGACCACCAGATACAAATGATGAAATGTAACTACCCTCTCCGTATCCTTCTAACTCGTCAGTCAGATTACCAAGAAAATCGCCAGTTGGCAAATCTCGTGAACCATCACTAACGTAAATTACAGAGTCTGTATCATAATATAAAACCTGTCTATCTAAGTATTCTAAATAACTATACAATTTGAGTCTAGCCTGGGCGGTTGTAAAAGCAGCAATAACTACATTTGCCCTGTCAGAGGGAGTAAAACTATCTAAATTATTTGCCCAATTAATAAGAATCGTATCTTGATTAATCGGTACAAATTCAGATATTTCTATTTCAGGATTGAAAACTAAATCACAAAATTCTTCATACGAATTCACAATTAATTTTTTTTTCATATTTTCCCGCTGACCAAATTTACCCCAAAACGAATTTAAAAATAGTTTAGCTAAAGATCTCAAACCAGGATTTTTTTCAATTTTTGCAGGATCTAATTTTATACCCTCTCTATTCTCGTACCTTGTTAGATATTCATGCTTAGAAATTTCATCATTGCATTGGCTTGGCCAGCCAGAGGCCTCCTGCTTAATCTTTAAAAAAGTATTTATATATTCTACAAACAGTCCCGTAGTATTTTTTTCTTTTGGGTTATACTGTACTATCTGATAGTCCCAAACCTCGTCAATATTTTGAATGACGTAACCCTTTTCTACCGCCTTACGCAGCTCACATGTCACCCAGGTACCGTATAGCTCTCTATCCCTTTCATTTTCATGCGGACATTCAGTTTGAATTTGATTTTGGCAACAGTTCATACATAGAGGGAAAAATAATTTGCCATGCGCTCTAACAGGTAAAACTGGATGGTATAGACTTCTTGGAGGTAATACTCTGCATTTTATCAGCCCTTGTATGTTATCAATATTATTATTTGGCGCTATATTTTCACAATCCCCATTTACGTAAACTTTGGGGTGTCCAACCGGAAAAAAACCAGTTTTTAAAACCCAAGGATATAATGAACATACATCTAGATAGCGGATCTTTTCAATATCTCTCGCGGAAGAATTTTTCCTAACATCATAATATGTTTTTACGTTACCTGTACGTCCTCCGAAAAACGCATCACGTGGATTTAATGGTTTAACTGACATAGCTTTTGAGCTATCAAGAAATATCTGTAACTCTACATTATTTTTTTTTTCGAGATTAAACTCACATTCCCACATCTCTGTGAGTTCATATCCACATTCTCTAATTTTTGAGGATTGCAATTGCGTACTTTCATACCGTGAATTGGGAGTTGATGATTTCTTGTTTTTATCTTTATTTTTGAATACTGAGCGATCGCGATTATTCTTAAAACATTTTGGACACCCATGCCAGAAACAACCATGGAATTGATACGCATATTTTATACCATTTTCATCCAGTCTATAGCCATCTAATTTTACTCCGTTAGGCGTTTTAATTTCGCGATCACGTAAAGCATGCGTTATTGTGATATTATTTTTGTGCTCAAGCCAAGTAAGCCATTCGATAGCGACTCGTGATTGTTTATCCCCTAAACGATACCCCATACGCGGTACAATACCAATCTGCTAATCTTTTAAAAAGTTTCTTCTGAAGAATAGCATACAGGTTGATGCAATAGTTGTACACTCTGCAAATGGACAAACGTTACCACACTTTAAAATTAAATTACGGAATTTACTACATGCTAAGCGTAAAATGCTGACATCCAAGCGGCAATAAAATATAATTTCTTTCTTAAAATTAAATAAATTATTTTCATTCACTCTCTTTTCATACCATTGTAAAAAAACTTTTTTCTCTATCACACTCATTGAGTCTGGACTATAATACTTTTTGTCAGGCATAGGCCCAACATAATTTTGATTTTTTGTGGAATTAAATAAATGAGGGAAGTATCCTTTAGTCATTTTATCTGCAAAACCGAAAGCTTTAGGAAGCCCCGATAATGCCATTGGTCTATAATTTAAACTATCAATGAATTTAATTTTTTTCTTATTCAATTCCATTAATGTAATACTCGTACCATTTATGATGGTATCTATATCATCATACTGCTTTGTAATTATTTCAGTAAGAATAAACTGTGCATCAAACCCTTTCGAATTGTGGGCTATACACACTACTTTTTTACAATTTTTTAATTTACTTAATTCAAAAATATAATCTACAAATTTGTTAACACAATCTTCGCCATAAAAAATAGTTTCACTCATTCCACAATTAATACAATTAACTGAGTTAGGATCAAGATTAACTTCTTCAGTATCACAACATAAGTCACAAACAGCTTGAGCGATGCATAACGTAGGTATATGAATATTTACAGATGTATTATCTTGAAGCTTATCGTCCTGGCGCGTTTCAAAGTCGTAGTAAATGAATTTTGTATATTTTTTACACTCAACTACAGGTTTGGCCACAGGTATAAAACATAAATGCCCCACCGCACATAACTTATTGCAGGTATCGCACATTGCCTTACCGCACTCATGCTTTGAAGTTTTCGGATAAATAATAATTTTACATGTTGAACAAAACTGTACATTTTCACAAACTGATTGATTACCTTGATATGACCCCTGCTGCCGATGATAATTAAAACACTTAGTACTGTAAAATAGACGATTACAAATATCACACATTTTTTTTTTAGACGTTGTGAGCGCGCACGGAGGCTTTGCATAGCATTTACTACATGCAAGAGGACAATGCCTATGATCGTACGGATTTTTATAGATCACACGACATGGTTCACAGTAATGTCTGGTCGCTTGAAAACTTAAAATCGTTTGAATATATTCAAAATGATTCGCATCTGGGTAGTATACTAGTCTTAATGTATGTATCACACTTTTATTTTGTGAAGTTATTGTAGCTGTGCCATCAAAAATAACTTCATGCTGCTTTTCACAAGGATTGACTTTTAACTTGTAAATAATTATAGCTATTTGATGAGGAGTAAAATATTCTTGAAATTTTTTAACTTCCTTTAATCCGCATCCATTTTCAGGAATTTCCGTACCTGACAGTGCAACAAGTTCTAATGCCTTGTGATGCTGATACGAGTTTTTTATATTTCTAGAGCTGCGTATACGATTCCATTCTTCCTGTAATGTCCCTGCTGATGCTTTTGCTGCCAATTTTTTCTGACCTACGAGTGATGTTACAAGAGCTCTCGGTAAACATAGATTATCACTGTTGCTCATTTTCAACACACCGGGTGGACGTTTTTTATCACACTCCTCATTATACTTTTGACCTGCAATTGCTTCAACTACATGTAATTTAATTTGAAAAGTATCAGGTACATTAAATCCTCCTGCACTCTGTGAAATTTTATTTACTAAATTCCACAGCTGATCAAATTCGTATCCTGCTATTGGTCTCATACTTTGATAAGCATCATTACCCTGCATTCCGTCAAATCGAAAACTCAAGCAGAATCGATTATTTCCAGCTCCTCCAGCCTCTATTATTTTAGTATACAGCTCCTGGAAGGCTTTTATGGTCCACTGTACTGTATTAGATCCAATTGGTACAGGAGCTATTCGAAACTTCATAGTATGACTATTTACTCTATACCTGTTGAGGCGTTCGACTCCGTTGAAAATTTCAATTAGTGGTTGATTAAGATTATTATCTTCAACGTCCACATTTTGAGCATTTGCGATTTCCTCTTCATTCGCAACAATATTTTTGCCTAATGCAGCATGAAGCTCTTGAACATCATCTCGATCTGCGATGATATTATTGTGGACTATACCTGCGCCAACTTGTGGGAAACCTTTACAAAATAATATTACATGAAAATATATTACAATAATAAAAAATAAAAAATGAAAGAAATCTACTACTTACCATCAAATAAACTTTCATCAAAATCTTCAAGTAAAAATAATTGATTTGGAGAAGCCCTGATTCCAAATTCCCTAAGAATTTCATCACCATCATTATTAACGCGATTGGGAGACTGTATATACAAATTTAATTCGCCACTATTCAATTGCACTAAATTTTCCGGTAAGGCGTTTGACTCGAGAAACGCTTGCAAAAATTCGTCATCAATTTCCTGAGTATCAAATAGATCCATGTTGTAGGTGTGCTCGTAAGAGACTAATACATAAACTCATTTCTTCAATATAGGAAATCAAAGAAAGTTTGGAAAAACTTGAATCTTCCCCCCTCTACTCAGTTATAATCCTGCTTACCATTTATATTATACCTTGAGTTTGGTAGTAATCAAAATTGTTTCGTCACGACAGGTTATAGTATACTATAACTATAGAGAAATAGTGTATGTTTTTGTATAATGGAAATAATATTTGTGTTTGTATTATCGATGGCACCAATACTGTCTTTTTCTGCAGCATATTCTTCGACTTACCGTGATCATAGTTACTTTCTTACGGATTTTACAGGGACACGAAAGATAAATACGCTTGCATTGATTGGTACTCATAATTCTGCCACATATAAAACTTTCATATTGGCAGCTCAAACACAACAATTGAACATAACTGAACAATTAAAAGCAGGTGTACGAGTATTTGACCTTCGAGTACGCAGCATTGAGAATGTTTTTGCAATGCATCATGATCTCGTATATTTAGGAATGATGTTTGGTGATATAGTGAACCAAGTGATAGAATATATGAGAGAATATCCATTAGAATTTGTAATAATGTTCATGCAAAAGGAGTACGTTAGTGAAGCGAACACAATGACAGAGTGTGAAATTCTAGAAAACAAATACATTAAACCACTTGGTAATCTGTTTGTACAATTTTGGTCAGTCGACGACATTATTGAAAAACATCGGGGTAAAATTTTATTGGCAAGTGGTAATAACGGTTTTGGGAAATGTGTGGCGACTTTGGCTTGCGAGCAGCAAAATGAATGGAAAATATCGACTAGTTTTACTCGTGATGACAAATGGAATGCTATAGCCTCTTTTCAAGATAAAATTTTCAATACTTATTTCAGGAAGCCATGTTATATCAATTATTTATCGGCCCATGGTGGCATAATCGGTCCTTATACTATAGCTAATGAATTTTTAAGAGAACCTGCATATTTTCTACCCGATAAATATCATCCCGGAATGAATTATAGAATGACTAAATACTTTCGTAATCCAAAGAATACTTTGTATATAGTTATGACTGATCATCCACTTCCTCAACTATTAGACAAGATTGTTAGCAGTAATTATGACTAAAAGTACACATAACAGCTAAATATTACTGCTACAGGATAAATATATAATAAGAAATGTACTATTAAATTATACGACTTGAATAAAATCTATGTTTTTATAAGTATGCGTGTGCGTGTGAAGAAAATTTTAAATAAAAAAAAAACCTGTTCTTATTCAAATTTACCCTCCTACATTAGTTTTCAATCTAAACATTCCATTAAATCCATCAATCATTTCACCTGTATTCAATTAAAATTATCTATACCACCAAATTCTTATACCAGCGGTTCATTGAACCCTGAATCCTACAATCATCTCACCTACGGTCAAATAAAATTTTCTATACCCATCTCATTAATTTTAGACACACACACAATCCACTATCTGCCACACCCATCTTCTCAAATAAATTTTATACCAATGGTCCATTGAACCCTGATTTCCCATCATCTCACCTCAATCATGCACACCTGCAGTCAAATACAACTTTCTATACCCATATCATTAATTCTGACACCTACAATCCATTACACTCAATCAGCCACGCCCAGCTCGTCAAATTTTTTGACAAGTCATTTGGGCCCCCTCACCGACAAAGGGAATTCCCTCTGACGTCACGAGGCCCCTTCCCCCCTCACCCCGCCCCCTCGGGGAAACCCCCTAGGTCCGGCGCCAGGGGCCGCAGGGTGGGGGCTAGACATGTCTCCCCAGTTATGCCCTATACTACTATAAATATATATATATATATTTTAATGAACAAAAAAAAAATTTTAGTCTATTTACATTTTTAATTTATTTCAATTTTAACTGAAACTATAATCCAAAAATTTTATAAACTATTTTATTCTTCAATTAATATTTCATAGAACTTACAGATATCATAATTTATTCTATATCTTAATCTTAAAGTGTGGGAAATTTTTTAATTTATTCTTATTACGTTCATGTAATGTTTCATGAAAATTATTATTATTAGGTATTAATGTATTTTCTCAATTATTACTGTGTTAAGTTATTCCAGCTCATATAGATTGACTGGAATTCTAGAGTACATTCGATTATCGATATTCATCAAGACACAAACAGTAATTATTAGGAGTACAAATAAGTTTCCGCCGTTTTATTGTAGATGGCGCGGCACGGAGTTCCGGTTAGCTTTCGCAGAAAATAACCGGCTTAAAAAATAGTTTGGACATTCAAGGACAATATAACCTATTAATATCATTGATTTTATATTGGTAAAATATAATTTTTATAAGTTGAAAATGTCAAAATTTGAGCCAAGTAAGCGTCATTTGCGGGAAATATTAGTTTACTTCTTTAATTTAAAGAAATCTGCTGCTGAGGCGCATCAATTGCTCGTAAAATCATATGGTGAGGGTGCTTTGAGTGAGAGAACGTGTCGAGAGTGGTTTCAAAAGTTTAAAAACGGTGATTTCGACGTAGAAGACAAAGATCGCAGTGGAAGGCCAAAAATTTACGAGGATGCAGAATTGGAGGAATTATTGGAGGAAGATTCATCTCAAACACAAAAAGAACTTGCTCTAACATTAGAAGTCACTCAGCAAGCAGTCTCACATCGTTTAAAATCATTAGGAATGATTCATGAACAAGGAAATTGGGTTCCGTACAAATTAAAGCCGAGAGATATTGAACGCCGATTATGCTTAAGTGAAATGCTGCTAGCTAGACATAAAAAAAAGGGTTTATTACATTGTATCATAACTGGTGATGAGAAGTGGATACATTATGACAATCCAAAAAGAAGAAAATTATGGGGATTACCTGGCCACGCGTCAACATTAACAGCAAAATCGAATGTTCACGGAAAAAAACTTATGCTGTGTATTTGGTGGGATCAGCTAGGTGTAGTGTATTATAAGTTGCTTAATCCGAGCGAAACAATTACTGGAGCCCTCTATCGAACACAATTGATGAGATTGAGCCGAGCTCTGAAGGAAAAACGCCCTCAATACTATTCTAGACACGAAAAAATTATACTTCTGCATGACAATGCTCGTCCACATGTTGCGGCTCCCGTGAAAAAGTATTTAGAAACACTTGATTGAGAAGTGTTACCCCACCCGCTGAATTTACCAGACATTGCACCGTCCGATTATTACCTGTTCCGGTCCATGGCACATGCTCTGACGGCGCAGCGGTTTACATCTTATGAGGATACCAAAAATTGGGTTGATTCGTGGATAGCCTCAAAAGACAAGTTTCTCAGACGTGGGATTCGAATGCTGCCTGAGAGATGGGAAAAAGTGGTTGCAAGTGATGGGCAATATTTTAAATAAATTTATATTACCGTTCTTCTATAATAAATATTTAATTTGTGTTAAAAAACGGCGGAAACTTATTTGTAACCCTAATATATATATATATATATATATATATTGGAAAGAAATTGATTATAAAATATTCCATTCTTGACATAAAAATCAAATCGAAAGTAAAAACTTTTATTCTATTTATATTAGATGAAATTCTTATAAATATTTATAAAATCCATTTTTAAATAATTAATATTTGCTCAAGTATTGAATCAAAATAAATAGATTATGTATAATTAATTAGAATTTTTTTCTTTTATATTGACATAAATGATGACATTTCTAAAATAAGAACGTTTATTTCTCAAAAATGGATCTTAATTTATCTCTGAATATTAATTTGACGTATTGTTCTCTTCTTCCGAAAGTAAAGCTTACTTACATCTATGAAAACGTTTAAAAAAGATTTGAAAACGTTTAATCTATTGATATGAACCGGAATTCTTATGAATATTCATGAAATTCATAAATAAAGATGTCGAATCTGAAAAAGTTATTAACCCGCATGAAAAAAATTAATATCCTAAAATTATACAGAATAATATAACACATTTTATATTATGATATAATTATTTATATAAGAAATTATATATGTTAAAATAACTATTTTTTTGCCGCTTTAATTATATAAAAGTATATTTTTAAAATATGAGAATATGATATATAATATTATATTTTGGCATATATTTAATCTATATGAACTCCATATATTAAAAATTATATCATAAACACATAAGTAATTTTATAATATTAATATATAAGCTCACATACATTATCGACTTATAAATTAATAGATATTTTGTCAATATATATTTCTTACACATAAGTAGGCATATAATAGCAAACGTAAATATCAGGAGACAGGGTAGTGTCTCGCGCCAAGTACACGTTTAAACACATGTATATGTGTAAAGTGTCATGGCGCGAGCCTACACTGTATCTATACCGTAGACATAGTGGTTTTTGTGACATGTGGTCTTTTTAGCTCTCATTTTTAACAACTTTTTTAAAATAATAAATTTTTAGAAAATTCCTTCTCTATTCGAAAGATAATTGATTGTTCGTCTTAAAATTATAAAAATTTATAAACGTGTAGTGGTAATAATTTGTGTAGCTAATAAAATTGTAGGAAACAATAAATTGCAAGAGTATTTAAAGTATTAAAACTGAAGGTAAAGTTTTTATTATTTTTTTTTTTTGAAAATATAATAAAAGTTAGAGATTTTCAAAAATGGAAGTGCAAATAAGTTTTCAGGAAAAGAATAATTTAAGTTTTTAATTGCACAAGATTTAGAAAAAGATTTTTGGGGAGTTGTTACGTTCTGGCTCTAATTAAATTTATATAAAAATTTTAGAAAATTTTTTTTTTTAAGTCTCGAATTATTTATTCGCCACGGTGGGCGAATGAACGGTTCGACACTTCTTAGAATCATAAATAAATAATAAATTAATAAATCGTTACTTTGTTGGCGATAAAATTTTTATTCATTACCAACAATGTAACGGAAATCTCTTGCGATAAGAGAATCGCCGTGGCTCGCGGATAGTCTAAACAGATGACGACGCATGAGACCCGGGCCACGACGATTCTCTCATAGGAAACCTGAGATGCAACGTTAACACTTTGACGAATGTACTTAGTCGAGGAGCTGAAGAATCAGGGGAGTCGATCGCGAGATCTCAAAGAGCATGAAACTCTGTACAATTGACTGACTGATTCTTCTGTCTCCACCGGTTTAAAGGAATAAAACCTAAAATTTAACCTTTACATAAATCTTTTGTCTAAGAACCTTAAAGGGGCGAGCGCTTACTAGCTGTTCCACCTTTCCTTTGCTCAGAGCGCTAATCAGCAGTTCGGGCTCCTTCACCACCTATCATAACAACCTTTATGCCTCGAGGCCGACGAAGCAGGAGATCAGGACGTACTGTACAGCTCGGTCGCGTAATTCAAGGCGTTATCGCGGACCTTACACAAGGTCGACCGAGAATAAAATCTGAGGAAGTCCTTATCGAGCCGGTAACGCTAGTAATACCGCGAGCGGTCGCCAACGATTTGATTGAGATATCAAAATCATGTGCTGTTGAGCTTCCGAACTCGTGTGTTGTTGAGCCTCTGAGCTCGTGTGTGGTTGAGCCTCCGAGCTCGTGTGTTGTTGAGCCGTCGAGCTCATGTGTTGTTGAGCCTTCAGGTTCTGGCGGTTTGATCGACCAGTTACAATCACTTGTCCTCACGCAGGAGTCGAATCTCCAGAGTTCAGCCTGTTCGACCTCAGACGAGGCACCCAAGGAAAATCCGGTCTTCTGGACTGGCATCAGCGAGGGTTGGCAGTTGGTTTCTGTGGATGTTCCATCCGTCCATCCACTCAGTGGAAGCATCCCATTTCACGACCTACGGCAGAGACGCATACGCACCGGCGGAGGAGAAGAAGTTACTCAAGAAAGGGATTATTTGGGCCGACTTATGGGGCCCATAATCTCCACCATGGTAAGTGACTAAACTTTTTGCATAAAATAAAGGAAGGTCAACAGCTGACGCACCTGGGGTCTATCGACACCCTAACGACGTCAACCTGGTAAAATAAAAAATTATTCTGTCTGATAATAGATAAGCCAGAATGTAACAGGAGTAATTTAAAATTTTACTCCAGGATTTCATTTCAATAAGGGTAAAATAGAGATTAATATAGAAAAGGATCTTCAGGTTAAAGGTTTTAGCGTTTAAATATTTTTATTTGAAATTATTTGAATTGATTTTTGCACGTTTCGATTTTCTGCGATTTTTAGCGAAATTGAAGTAATTTATTTTAGTTATGATATTTAGTAAAATAATTTCAATTGTCGAGTTAAAAAAATTGAATCAGAGTTATTTTTATTTCAGAATGTCAAAAAAGAAAGTTTCGCTTTTAAATGAAGTACAAATATTTTAAATTGCGAAGAAAATTGGTAACGAAATTCCTTTTGAAACAAATGGTAAATATTTTTTGATTTGGTTTTATTTTTAAATTTTCAGAGTATAGAATTTTAAAATTTAAGAATTTATTGAATGTATAGAAGTTATAGAATCTTGACGATTAAGATTTTTTTTTTTTTTGAAGATTGGATACTCATAAATTACAATATGAAATTTAACTCTGAAATTTCAACAAGGCAGAATGTTGAATTTTTAGTTTTGTTAGAATTATAAGAATCGTATAAAATTGTAAAATTTTGATAAAAGAACGATTCACCAGCGTATCCCACCGCTGTCACCAAATTTTTCGACTGTCACGATCGAAGTGAGTGAAGGCGACGGGCGAAAGGGTAATTTTAAATTTATTATTTAATATCGGAATGCCGATTTTCCCTGTTCTATAACTCAGCCAAGGAGTTCGATTAAACGACACGTGGTTAGTGTGAGAACGTATGAGGGATCAGGCACCGATTATTAATTTACAAATTAAAATGTGAAATTATTTTTATTCTGTCATCCAACGAAGGAATTTAGCGTCACGTGGCTGATATAAGAATCTTATAATTTCGTGTTGTTTTACAACTTATTTGTCTATTTGTACCGAGCGGATGTACTATAGACAGTCCCGTTCAATGACCTGCGTGGCGTTAGGATAGGTCATGGATTTTCTAAGCGAGAGGGATATTGGGTCGGTGAATATGGGTCCTCGAGAAGACCGTGTTCTTTCTCTGTCTTACTTTTAAAGTTACTATGACTTAAATTACCAGCACTCGAATGCCAGGGAAAAGGACAGTAAATGAAAAGACAAATGTATACAAAAACATGTGTAGTATATTGACAGGTTAAATTTTACAAAATATTATAATAATGAACTTACCCCAATGGGTTGATATACCTGCACACACACTCACTTCAGATTCACCAATTTGAATCTGTGTAGACAGGAGTTTACAATGTTTTACGATGTTATTAATCGAGATTCACAAATCGAATCTTTTCACAAGAATGCTATGCACGCTGAACCGATAGGCCGGCTTTGCCTTCGAATGAATTTATGATGATTTCAGGGTTTTTATTAATAGGATTAACTATTCCCGAACAAGGACTCCGGTTGCCTAGGCGGTGGACGTCACGTGAAAGGATTTGGTTAATTCTTATGCGAACTCAAATGATTTTGCTCTAGGTATCCAACCTAGGAGTCCAGATGCCTAGGCGTAGGACCTCACGAGGAAAGGTTTTAAGAATAAAATTTAAGTCGCGTAATTTATATTTTAAGTAAAAGAATCGAGTTGCGATTATTAATCTAGGACCCCCGATTGCCTAGGCGTGGAGCGTCACGAGAACGAATTTTGAAATCGACTCAGAGAGTCTTACTCGTGGATAGATTCGACAATGATTTCAATTTAAAATTGAATTCTGGTTATCGATCTAGGACCCCCGATTGCCTAGGCGTGGAGCGTCACGGGAAGGAATTTTAGAATTCTACTTGCGGATAGATCCAACAAGGGTTTTGGTATCTGAAGAAATGACTGACTTTGATTATTTTCATGGGTTTATATAGCAAGGGTTTAATAGAAAAGTGGGGCTGAATGATGTCACATCTTTGAGACAGAAATGGGTTAAGAAAAGAAGGAAAAAAAATAAAATTGAGGAATTTGAGATGTTTTGGACAGTTGAGAGTGAAATATGAGGTTCAAGGGGCACGAGATTCGATAGCGACCGGATGCAGATAGAAAAATTGACTCCACGGTGGACCGTGAGACACCTTAAAACAATGTCTCTTTGACAAATATATGATGACATTTATTACCAATATTTTTAGATGCCCTCAAAATAAATTTTTTTAAAAAACAAAAATCAAGAGGAAAAAATTTTATGGTAAAAAGAGGTTTCGCAGGGGACCGTAAGACAAGGTCTTCATATCAAATATATGGTGACTTTTATGGTTAATATTGTTACATTCTGGCTTATCTATTATCAGACAGAATAATTTTTTATTTTACCAGGTTGACGTCGTTAGGGTGTCGATAGACCCCAGGTGCGTCAGCTGTTGACCTTCCTTTATTTTATGCAAAAAGTTTAGTCACTTACCATGGTGGAGATTATGGGCCCCATAAGTCGGCCCAAATAATCCCTTTCTTGAGTAACTTCTTCTCCTCCGCCGGTGCGTATGCGTCTCTGCCGGTGGCCTTGAAATAGGCCTCAGAATAGTACCCGTACCGTAGGTCGTGAAATGGGATGCTTCCACTGAGTGGATGGACGGATGGAACGTCCACAGAAACCAACTGCCAACCCTCGCTGATGCCAGTCCAGAAGACCGGATTTTCCTTGGGTGCCTCGTCTGAGGTCGAACAGGCTGAACTCTGGAGATTCGACTCCTGCGTGAGGACAAGTGATTGTAACTGGTCGATCAAACCGCCAGAACCTGAAGGCTCAACAACACATGAGCTCGACGGCTCAACAACACACGAGCTCGGAGGCTCAACCACACACGAGCTCAGAGGCTCAACAACACACGAGTTCGGAAGCTCAACAGCACATGATTTTGATATCTCAATCAAATCGTTGGCGACCGCTCGCGGTATTACTAGCGTTACCGGCTCGATAAGGACTTCCTCAGATTTTATTCTCGGTCGACCTTGTGTAAGGTCCGCGATAACGCCTTGAATTACGCGACCGAGCTGTACAGTACGTCCTGATCTCCTGCTTCGTCGGCCTCGAGGCATAAAGGTTGTTATGATAGGTGGTGAAGGAGCCCGAACTGCTGATTAGCGCTCTGAGCAAAGGAAAGGTGGAACAGCTAGTAAGCGCTCGCCCCTTTAAGGTTCTTAGACAAAAGATTTATGTAAAGGTTAAATTTTAGGTTTTATTCCTTTAAACCGGTGGAGACAGAAGAATCAGTCAGTCAATTGTACAGAGTTTCGTGCTCTTTGAGATCTCGCGATCGACTCCCCTGATTCTTCAGCTCCTCGACTAAGTACATTCGTCAAAGTGTTAACGTTGCATCTCAGGTTTCCTATGAGAGAATCGTCGTGGCCCGGGTCTCATGCGTCGTCATCTGTTTAGACTATCAGCGAGCCACGGCGATTCTCTTATCGCAAGAGATTTCCGTTACATTGTTGGTAATGAATAAAAATTTTATCGCCAACAAAGTAACGATTTATTAATTTATTATTTATTCATGATTCTAAGAAGTGTCGAACCGTTCATTCGCCCACCGTGGCGAATAAATAATTCGAGACTTAAAAAAAAAAATTTTCTAAAATTTTTATATAAATTTAATTAGAGCCAGAACGTAACAACTCCCCAAAAATCTTTTTCTAAATCTTGTGCAATTAAAAACTTAAATTATTCTTTTCCTGAAAACTTATTTGCACTTCCATTTTTGAAAATCTCTAACTTTTATCATATTTTCAAAAAAAAAAAAATAATAAAAACTTTACCTTCAGTTTTAATACTTTAAATACTCTTGCAATTTATTGTTTTCTACAATTTTATTAGCTACACAAATTATTACCACTACACGTTTATGCCTAACTCATCTACACTAAAACGCACCAAACAAACAAAAATTAAATTTCACATTGAAAGATTAGTTGCAATCATAGAAGACGCACCATCGTGCCCTTTTATAAAAAAATATTTACACGCTAATAGATCACAAGTATTTATTAATTACAAACTTACACTAGTTGATATACCCAAACGATTTTTAAAATTCAATTACAAATTTTCAAGTCTAGATCCGCGAACGCAAGTATTAGACGAAAATTCAATTTATTATCGATAAATTCAATTATTAAAATTAGAGTCAATTTTAGTGAAAGTTAATTTTGGTTTTCTACGGATAAGTCGACTCTTTATTTTATAATACTACTGGGTTTTACGTGCAAACAACTTGCAACCTTTTGCACCCGAAATTGTGACTATTTGTGGCGAATCTTGATATACGATAACTCATTCATTACTCATCTCATTATTTGCGATTGCTTAGAATTGCGCAGACTTTTTGTCGCAGTCTACTTAATCTATCATCGAATTGATTGGGATTGCGCAGACTTTTTGTCGCACTCCAGGCGTTTCATTCATTATTCATTCACCAACTTATATTCAGGAAGCCATAGAAATTCATAATATTTCGTTAGATCAGTTATTGTAGTGCTTTTACTCTTTAATAAATCTGTGGAGCAATTGTGAAAAGTACCTTGTACGTACAGCTTAACAATATCTAATGAAACGCGGTAAACGCGCTGGAAGAAAATACCAGCTACGAAAGTTAGTTGCAATATACCATAGGGGAGAGTTACCATACACTCCCGTAACGATACCATTATCCTTACAAACTCCAGCGAATACTTTACAAAATCCGGAAATAAATTACTCAGATTCGGAGGACAAAAATAATTGTCATTCCACGATATCATCTTATCTCACTTTTATTTTCAAACACAATTTAAATACTATCCAATGAAACGCGGCAAACGCGCCGGAAGGAAATTTTAAATACGAAAGTTAATAGCGATACTAGATAAGAGATTACTGGGTCCGTATCCTGTAAAAAAGAAAAATTTAACAAATACCATAAAATTTAGGAAATAGATAATTCACCTAACGGGAGCGTCGATAAAAATCCTGAAACTAAGGATAAACAAACACAAACAGACACAACACCTCATTCAAATAATCAATAAACCTTAAACACTATTCATTTTACAATAAACAAATTATAAATCTAATACGAGGCTATTTTCAATTTGGTAACAATTAATTAGTAAATAAATTTTTGTTTCGATCAGCGCAACTTTCACCTGCGTCTGACTATCACAGATTTAATTTTCTGGCTAGCTTCGTACTACTTATCAAAACTCTCATTCTAATTATCTATATATTACTCCTATAACCTTTTCTCATACATTTTATCGAAATGGATCCCGATGGCAATCCGCTCCCACCAGGCGATGGCGAGTTGGTTCCACGGGACAACAATAATGACTTAGACCAACAAGTCCATAATATCACCCGACACGCGAACATTACGGATCAAATAATCACGCCCCTCGGGGAAAGTATGACATTGCATCAAGCGTTGATGCAAGTCCCGAGTTTTGACGGTAAAAACATGCCTTTACAAGCATTTCTACAAGACGTAGAAAACGGTTTACGATCGTACCAGCAAATCTCGTAAACACTTATTTTAACGGAGTAAAATCAAAACTCAAGGAAACAGCTAGAGAGGCGATCGCGGATAAGACAATTAATACAATGAATACGCGTAGAGACGCGCTTAAGGAATATTTTCTACTAAGAAAACGTACCTACAACATTGCGCGGATATTCAAGCCATTCGGCTTAAGCAAAACGAATCAATCCTAAGTTACTATACCCGAATGAAGAAAATTCGCGCTAATGCAATAACTGCATTAAACGAAAGCTTCAACAATGACGCTGAGGTAACTGCGATGAAGAAAATGTTAGACAGATTAGCACTCGAGTCATTTAAACGCGGACTACCAGACGATTTAATATACGGAGTAAGTGTCCAAAATCCTGGTACTCTCGACGATGCATATACAATCGCATTACGGCTCGAGGAAGACCTGAGAGGTAGCTCTCACCGTAACTCTAATTATTTAGCCTACGCGCAATCTGAATCCACAAATCTTGACCTACCGCGTCGAACTCGAATGGTCAGTTTTCAAGACGAAGAACGTCGAAACACAATACCGTTCACATCCGTTCGCGAAGACAATACTAGATCTAATTCGTATAGTAGATCTCCGGTGCGAGATACGACGCCACCACGTGATAAACGTAACTATCCTGAGCGTAGTAATTCACCTTATCGTTCACGAAGTCGATCACCTCGAAGTTACTATCCATATTGTCCTCCACCGGGCTACTTCCCTCCAATGCCATATTTACCTCCTATGCCATATCAATATCCACCTCCTGGAGCATATCCACCTCCAGTTTCTTATAACACACCGTACTACTCAAATTATCCTCCCCAGGATAATATTCAGAATAACCCCAATAATAATTACAATAATAATAACTCCAATTATTACAATAATCGCAATAACTATGATAAGAATGATCAGAGATATAGCAATAATGGTTATAATAATTACAATAGAAATAATTACGGGAATAACAATAATACCGGTAATCCCCAAGACTAACAAAATAACTCGAGACCAAACTCCCCTGCACCTCCTAAGGAGCCTTTAAACTCCAACGCGGTTCGACGGAACGACGCGACGCCGAACAGCGCGAACCCCACGGAAGCGCGTCCCCCAAAAATCAGATTTTTAACAGTCGAAAATTCATAATGTGGTCTGAAGTCCAGGGTAGAGGACTAGTCGTCACTCTAACAGCCCCTGAGTTGCGAAACGGCAGAGCTCGTTTCCTAGTTGACACAGATGCTGACATAAACGTAATTCGAAAAGACGCGCTGGCCCCTCGCACGGTAATCGATACCTGGGACTCTGTATCGATAAAAGGAATCACTACGGAACGACTTGATACTCTGGGTACAACAGAGATCACATTTTTCTCAAATCCCGAGAAATTTCATGTCCTCGAGAATCCACTACCTATTTCAACTGACGGAATAATTGGCATTGACTTTTTAACAAATGAAAATCATCATAATACTATAGTCGCAGATTCCGAACCTATACACCCTATTCCGCTTGAAAATACTAACGGTGAACCATTCGATGCACCACAAGTAACCACACTTCAATTAGAAGACGAACCCTCAATACTCGTACTAAAAGCACGAACTCGCACAGTAGTTCCAATCAATCTCCGCAAAACAGATTTGAAAACTGGATTTTTGCCCCGCATTGAAACTCGCGAGAATATCTTTATTGGTAATGCTTTGGTTACAAATAATAATAATACTTGCTACGTCCATGCAATTAATGCCTATGAAGATGACATAGAATTAATTGTACCTCCCGAAGAAATTATTCCCTTTGAATGTGATGGTAGCTCTGAAGATTTCTTCGACGATTCCGAAGAAAGTGACGTTCCAGAAACCGATCAAGATAGATTTGAGCGAATATGTGCTAGTCTCCGACTTGATCATTTAAACATACTAGAAAGAGAGCATGTGCATGAACTTATCAGAGAATTCCAACTTCTCTTTCACCTCCCTGGAGACGACCTCCTTGCTACCACAATGATGACACATTCTATTCCGACTGTTGACGAAGTTCCTATATCTGTCAGACAGTATCGTTTCCTACCTGTACATAAAGAAGAAATTGCTCGACAGGTGAATAAGCTGCTGAATGACGGCGTAATAACCGAATCTGTTTCTCCATATAACTCGCCTCTTTGGATAGTTCCAAAGAAACCGAATTCTAAAGGAAATATGCGTTGGCGTATGGTGATCGATTTTCGTTAATTAAATGAGAAAACCATAGGCGACGCTTATCCCCTTCCGAACATAGTCGAAATTCTTGACAGACTCGGAGGAGCTAAGTATTTTTCAGTTTTTGATTTGGCTAGTGGCTTCCATCAAATTAAAATGGATCCAAAAGACCAGCAGAAAACTGCATTCAGTACCCCTAATGGCCACTACGAATATAATAGAATGCCATTTGGACTGAAAAATGCTCCGGCTACTTTCCAGCGACTTATGGACCGAGTTCTTCTAGGTCTACAGGACGTTGAACTCTTTGTATATCTCCATGACGTTGTTATTTTTGCATCATCACTCGAAGAGCACGGCAAACGTGTTCGACGACTTTTTAATAGACTAGTTCAAGCTAATCTAGTCCTACAATCTGACAAATGTGAATTTTTGAATCTCGAGGTCGCATACCTTGGCCACATTATTGGCAATGGTGGTGTACGTCCAGATCCAAAGAAAACAGAAGCTATCGAGAAGTTTCCAAGACCAAAGACAGTAACTAACATCAGGCAGTTCCTCGGCCTAGCCGGATACTATCGCCGTTTTATTGAAAATTTCTCAGGCCGTGCAAAACCGCTAACAGAACTGCTGAAGAAAGATAATCCGTTCATCTGGACCTCAGCTCAACAAGAGAGTTTCGACGACTTACGTAAAGCATTATGCACATCCCCCGTTCTACAATATCCTGATTTTTCTCAACCTTTCATACTTACGACTGACACTTCAGATCTCAATATTGGCGCAGTATTAAGTCAAGGAAAAAGTGGCGAGGATAGACCAATAGCATACTTATCGAGACTACTCAAATCGGCAGAAAGAAATTATACAACAACCGAGAAAGAGTGTTTAGCAGTTATTTACGGTATTCTACATTTTTGACCATACTTATACGGTCGACGATTTACTCTCGTATGTGATCATGAACCATTAAAATGGATTGACTCTGTCAAGCCACCTGTTTAACGATTGGTCCGATGGAGAACAAGACTCAGAGAGTATGAGTATGTTTTCTATTACAAGCCAGGACGATTGAATTTAAATGCAGATGCATTATCAAGAAATCCTGTTGTCATGATATTACCTGCGACCAAGTCTGAAACAGCTGGCAGACAATCTAGTTCAATTGCCAAACATTTGGAGCGATTGCGATCATTTGCTACAAGCGCGGCAATAGCAAACGCTAGCACTATAGGTGAGAGAGTGAGGTTGCGAAGATTAGCGAGTAACCCTTCAATAGCACCCCCACCTTCAATTCAGCGCGCAAAAACAATTGCCCGAATTCCATCATCTCAATCAGAAAAACGTAAGCCTGGTCGACCTCCAAAACAATCACAGACTACTCAAACCACGGCTCCAGTACCACCAGTGGCTCACGGTAGGAGTAGTGCTGTTCCTAGCCTCACAACTAATCGTGTTCCACCTTCCAAAAGTTCTAATAAACCAGGACCATTATCCACGAAAACTCAAGCGACTGATTATCAACTGACGTATGTAAATAATCAAGAGGACGAAGAAACTCCTCCATTAACTGAACCTGTCCAAGTACCACCACCTAAAAATGTTGTGGAAATGTCACCCGGACCGTCTTCAGAAAACGAAAACTACTACTGGGATCGACGTGGTGAAAATCCATCATATGAGTCTCCACGACCGGACGTCCCTGTTAAGGCACCAGAACATCAGTCCAGCAGACCATCTGGTATAAGCTTTCGGCATCCTGCAGGACAATCGACCCCTGCAGTTATTTCTGAAGGATCAACATCCGGATCAGAAATTGATGAATGAAGACCGCTAGGAGCAGCAAGTAGACGATGGGCTAATTTAACACCTGTCAACGAGAGTCCTTTAAGTACAGATACGGACGAAGAAATCGAAGTACCCCAACCACAACCGATCCGAAGAAAATCCGTTGCTGATACTGTCCCTTGTGAATTGTTTTATCCTGGAATGAAAAATATTGAGAGTAAACTAACTCTGCATACATCTAAAGAAAATTTGACATACTTCAGAGATAACTACTTACACTTTATATCCGCCGATTGCAAATTTACGACCGTTACATCACGACTATTAATAGAAACGGACAAAATAGATCCTCAAGATTTAAAATTGAAAAAGCCTAAAATTAATCAAGTACTAGTAACACCACACGGTAAGCATAAAATCCTTAGTGCAGTATTGAAAAGGAATCACTGACGAATTTTCTATACAAAAATTAAAAGATGGACTAAAAACTGTCAAAAATGTATTAAGCCATTATATCATAAAAACACTGCGAATCTCGAAGCCAGGAGATATGTTAGAAGGCTTGAGTCAATCAATCGTCACTGACCTTCTCAAAGAATGCCTCAATGACTGTGAATGTTCTTTGACTATTTGTCATGGAAGTGTACTAATGCCTGACGAAGATGTCCGTCGAGACATCATCGCAGAGTATCACGAAAGTCTGACTGGTGGTCATAAAGGCATCACAAAAACATATCGAAGAGTCCGTGAACGTTTCTACTGGCCTAACATGCGAGACGACGTCACAGAATTCATCCGAACCTGCAGAAGTCGTCAAGAGCAAAAATTAGTCCGAATTAAGACTAAAGAGCCAATGATCATAACTGACACTCCGGCAGAACCCTTTCATAAAATATCAATCGATACAGTTGGTCCATTACCTTTAACACCATCAGGTAATATGCATATCTTAACTGTACAAGACAACCTCACAAAATATTGTGTAGCTATACCGATTCCCAACATAAAAGCTGAAACTATTGCAGATGCATTTGCACGAAATGTAATAATTCAGTTTGGATCACCTCGTGTAATATTGAGCGACCAAGGTCGATCATTTGTTGGTAAAATATTTCATCATTTGGCTAAAATCTCCAAAATTAAACAGGTTACTACCTCAGGGTATCATCCACAAACGAATGGAGCCCTAGAGCGTAGTCACATCGTGTTAGCAGAATTTATTAAACATTATGTGAATAAATATGATGATTGGGACAAGCTTGTTCCTTTCGCAATGTTTTTATATAACACTTCTGTACACGAATCCACTAATTTCACTCCTTTCGAACTGATATACGGTAAAAGAGCTCGTATACCTAGTACCTTTCCACCACCTGATAAAACCGAAACCTATGGTTCATATTTACATGATCTAGTCAACCGTATGGATGACATGAGACAATTCGCGGCCTCTAGTTTAATTAAATCTAAACACCGATCTAAACGTTACTATGACGCTCACCTGAACCCCAGTACCTTGAGTGTTGGAGATCAGGTTTATGCTATAAAAGAGCCACGAAAAGGTAAATTCGATTCACACTATAAAGGCCCTTATATTATAGTTGAGTTATTAGATAATAATACGGCTATAATAGAGGATGAAAAGGGTAAACGATCACTTAAGCATGTAGATAAGTTAAAAATATGTAATACTAGAAATTTAACTAACTCTAATACTGATACCCAATCTGACTAACATAATTATTACTCCCTATTTGTCCTACTAATCATTATGTTTTAGTTAAATAAATCACTACAGGTAAACATTATGGAGCTTGCAAAATTTATTCTCTGGTTAACATCTGCAATCCAACTGGCTCATGGGTTCATTGCTTACGACTGCGGGACTCCGTCAATAAATGTCACTTCATTGTCTTTGCTAGACATTAAAGATTGTAACATACCTATTGGGAAGCCAACAATAAAGGACACCCGAGTCCAACTACTGCAATCCACTAGTTTTTCGAATATTAAAATCATTCAATGCAAGCTCACCATTCAACGAACAATTTATCATTGTGGAAAGCTTGACCACCTATTTGGAGAAGTAAACAATGATATGGAATTTGTTCATGAATTGAGTCATGAAACTTGTAAGACAATCCATGAAACCGGAATTTTTATGTATCGCGACGCAACACATGCAGGTATCCAGAAAAACGCCACGACCAGATTCCCGATTACCCTAGCAGGTTCATTTACGGCCGGCGGCTGGTGTAATAGGGGAACATACTCTGACGCTTACGGTAACTGGGAAGCCGTTACTGTAACTGGGTATGCCACCTTCACCTTGAAAGACTACTACACTCCAATTTATTTGGATCAAAATGAAGTAATATTAAGATCCGGAGTTCGCTGCAAGTATCAACATGGAAAGTGTATGGATATCGAAGGAGGAAATACCTTCTGGGATCTACTACCTCCAGATTAATGTAATTCACGCAAATCCTCCATACTCTACGAAGGAACTGCAAACAAGATACAAGATTACATCAACCGGAAATTTGGAGAGGAAGTATATTCAGTCACTACTGGAGGTGTAACATTCGCACTAACAGCTAAAGGCCATATTTCCAACTGTGCAACTAAATTAATCAAGACAGAACATCCGAGACTCTTTATACTCAATTCTGACAACAGTGAATTTTTCCACGACGCCAATCGCATAGATACTAAATCAATGGATCTTTTTACATACGTAAATACAAAATTTGTCTACCTTGAACGACATGTGCGGAGTCAAGTTATGATGCTTTACCACGACATGATCAGACAAGAATGTGAACTCGAAAAGAAGGTCCTACAAAATGCACTCATCCTAGCCACTCTGGCATCTGACGAATTCGCATTCCAGTTTATGAAGAAGCCTGGATACATCGTGCACGTGTCCGGCGAAGTAATAAGATTTGCTAAATGTATAGCTGTTGATGTAAGACGACGAGACACGAAAGAATGCTATCAAGAATTGCCTGTACTCAGAGGTAATGATACATACTATATGTTGCCACGAACGCACATATTAGTCAAAACTGGAACGCAAATAGACTGTAATCCTCTATTAGCGCCAATGTATCGACTAGAAGATTCATGGTATGAGTTGAATCCGAAACTGTCATCAGTTCCAAACCCAGAACAGCTCACTGCTTCAACAAATCATTCTTGGAAGTATATCCCAGCCCAAGGATTGGCAACAGGCGGTATTTATTCCGACAACGACATTGTAAAGCTCAAGGACTACATGATGTTCCCATTAGAACGAACTGCGGTACTAAACACTATTGCCAGAGGCGCGACAGGTCAATACGTGGCTGACAACAGTATCAAGATTAATAATCTACTGGATGAAGAAGCCATTATGTTGTCTCTCGCGAAAGCCTGGGGAAAAGTGTATAATTTCTTCAATACCCTAGGCACATTCAGCGTAACACTCTTTGGACTTTACCTTACGTTCAAAGCGATAAAGTTCGCAATGGACACTTTAATTCACGGCTACGCGCTGCATACGGTTTACGGGTGGAGCGTGTGGTTAATAGGAGCATTATGGGACTCTGTAACTAACCTTCTTTTACATCTACCAAAAACTGGAAAAGGTTATACACCTAAAGACGAAGAGTCATCACAAACGAAGGAAGAATGTCAATAAGTAAATACTGCTCAACCTATCTACCCGTACTTACCATATGTACCGCCAGATCACACTAGGGAAGTTATCTATGCTGCCCCTAGAACTCGAACAGTGAACACCCAGTCTAACATCACTGGAGTAACTGACTCTAGTGAACTCCAGGTTCCAAATGAGAACACACGACAACCTGCAAACTAACCCCATGCATGCCGCATGTTCATCTTCTTTAAGTTAATTTTAAGATTAGTGTAAGCTCTCTCAAACCTCAAGAATACAGTAAGAATTTTTAAATAACTACTTTTAGCAAACAACATGGCGGCATTACAATGGATTTTCATTAGCATCATCGTCATTGTGTCCAACGTAAAGGGAAGTGCAGTCCATCTAAGACCAATGGAGCCCAGCACAGGACTCTATTATGAGCATCTGAAGGATGTTCACCTTGCCCCAGAAGAATGGAAACTAACTACTATAATGAACTTGGACCTTCTTGAACAACGAATTCCTTCTATTACAGACATGGATATTCTTGGACTTTATCAGCACTGCGTGACATCAATTGCAGAATCAGAATGCCGATACTATATAAGGTTCGAAGACTACAAACGGAGGTCTCGAAAATTATTCAAGCAGATGGAGGTACTATAAATATTACTATAAATATTCAGAACCTATAAAGAATATGACTGGTCCATTAGCTGAACAAAATATATCACACTCAAGATACATTGAACGCCTAAGTGCTTGGAGCGTATATACTCAAGCTTATTTCGAGGAATATCTTAATCTCATGAAAAAACGTCATCGAAGCGATAAACTTCATTTTAGTTGGAAAATTCCCACCACAGCTTCTTAGCCCAAAAAGAATCTCTGAAGCTATAAAAACGTTTCTCAACAAGAATCCGCAGTACCGGATCCCAATAGAAACAGAAGATCTGTATAATGAGGAAGCCTCCAAATTAATGAAGTTCGAGCATAAAGTTTACAAGGATAACCTAATTCTGACACTTCGCGTGCCTTTAGTGCAGTTACTTTAATACGATTTATACAAACTTCACCCTTCTCCAGTTCGCCCGGTATGGGAACTCTCACTCTCAGCCCTGGTTATTCTGCAAGAATCGGTTATACTACCCTCTATGGATCAGAAGATTCAACGGTCCTGTTACAACCTCAACTAAAGATCGGGCTTAATATAACACAATTATTTCCTGAAATTCATAATTATCAACCTCTCAGCACAGTCAATTACAACGACGACAGTCCAACGCCCGTAGCTCTCATTGATTCTTATGGGTTTCTTTCCTACGACTATATCTTAAAACAGATAGAACAAGAACTACAACTTATCGATCCAATTGAAACGCATGAAGATTTACAACTTTATATCTTGCATGGAATATTAATTACTACATTAATCTTAACGGTGTATTTAATCTTTTTAACACGAAAACTAACTTACGAACTAT
This sequence comes from Microplitis deprimator, assembly GCA_964016945.1. NCBI lineage: Eukaryota > Metazoa > Arthropoda > Insecta > Hymenoptera > Braconidae > Microplitis > Microplitis deprimator. Next base: position 14,748,499 of record OZ024712.1, read on the forward strand.
TTCTTTGTTATACTAGGAAAGATTCTCCTGTGGTAAGCGCTAAATCGACTTATCGAAGAAGTATCATAGTCGACGACGGGATCGACCAAAATCTTGCAGCAATAATCGAAGCTTCACTTTCGACGTCTCCAACACATAGCAATGAATTATGTGTAAAGGCCTTATCGAAAACAGACTCGGCACTGACCAAGAGCGAGACGCTCGTATAAACGAACGTCAAATACAATCAGAATATCAAAGAGGTTTCGAAGATTTCCATCAACTAACTGCTCACTTCATCCTTCGAAATTTCTGGAGAACAGCACAAGTTAAGCGAGCATTTAGACAACATCTAAGATCCGGAAACGATTTAATACACCAGGACTTTTTCAACGACGAAGCTCACGACTTCGATCCAACGACAGATCTCAAAGTTTATGAAAAATACTTGCAACCATTTAAAATAAAGAAACCTTCTTCATTAAGTCACGAAGATGTTGAAAACGCCTGCCTAGTCAGCGAATACAAGGCTCTCAGAAGAAGTTATTTGCGAGTATATTGGTCAGAAAATTTACTATACCGTTGTCCACGTGTCAGTTATCAAAGAAGTTCAGCTTACAACCAATTCGACGAATTACGAGACTCGTTCTTCTTCTTCCTTTGAAGGATAAATCAAAACTAATACTACTGTAAAGTGCTATGGATATAGTTATTGATATCCAAGGATTCTGGAATAACAAAGAAGAATTCATCCCAAAAGAAGTTGCCCTAGTTGCTACTACCAAAGACATTTTAGGCCGCTGGATAATAGAACAGCCTTTTCCATACCATAAACTGACACCACGAAACCAACAAAGAAACGACTGGGTAACTGAAAAACATCACGGTATTCATTGGGAAGACGGTGATACCTAACTCCAAGAAGTAATAAATATCCTCGAAAGTTAAGCTAAGAACGCGAGAAAATTCTACACTAGAGGATCAATTAAAGCCACTTATCTACAAAAGATCCTGAATCGTGACATTGTAAACTTAGAGATCAAGGACTATAATTGCACTAAGTTTGACGTAATTCGCACCTCGTCGACTACCTGTACGACTCACGGACTCAAGAAGAATTATTACTGTGCTTTAACTAACGCCATCTGCATAAGACAGTGGGTACGGGATCATCAGTTAAAATCCTTTCCTTTGTAAAATAAGCAATATGCCTCTCGAAACAACAGACGGGTACTCTTCTAGAAGATGTCCCCTTGGTGTGGATACCCAGTTCAAAGACCTTGTTTCTTTAATCGTCATACGAAAACATTGGAATCGATGTATGTGGAAAAGAGCCTTGAGACGATTACGTCGCAGTGACCAGTATAAAAATCACCCAAATCCATGGACTCTAGAAGCAAATCTCAGTGTCCCTAATGAGCCCTTACTCATAAGGCCCACTGATAACATCAAGACTAGCTATGAGGAAATACAAGCTGCATGGATCATAGCCCAAGATAAGGATATCAGAAGTCAGGTCATGAGGAACTACTGGATCAGTCATCGTTATTTGAAGAGACAACGCAAATATAAGAAAATTCGAGCCCAGTACGTCCATCCTCTTTCCAACCTCGATCTACCGCGGCTATTTGGAGAAATACCATGGGCAACCGACAACATAGACTTATCTGATAACTATCCGATAAATTGCGCTTACAGACTGATAAACTTATTGATGGTGGGACACTTCTATCAGCGAGATAGCACGCAGATCTATCTAGGTGCGATAGTTGACAATTGCAGGCAACCCTTCGAATCTTTTACACACATACATTAACCCGTATACTCATAACCTAATATACATCTATTTAACTGAGCTAACCATAGTTTAAGTCAAAGCATTAACCTTTTAGCGAAAAGACGGAAAACTCGAATACAAGAAAGAAGGAATGTATATGTATGTATATATATACATATGTGTATATATGTATATTTTTACGCGTTTTCCTTCTCCACGCTAATACGACTCTAACAATACTCGTTACAAACTAACACTAACCCATATGCATGCTAATATATATTCCTATTCATGATGATGATGAATAGACGCATTAACAAATATTTAACCTACACATAATTTGGAAACTGTATAAAAAAAAAAAAAAAGCACAAAAATTTGGAACAAAACAAAAAAAAAATATATATATATATATCTTATCATTACATATAAATATATATACTAATTAGACATAAAATTTATTTGGCCAGGTAATCATCGCGTCATTATTTATATTTTCTATTATTACATAAGTAAAGAATATTTTAACAATATAAACTATAATAATCGAACCAGTAGATATATATATATATATATATATATATATATATATATATATATATATATATATATATATATATACTCGAAAGATAGTACCATCAACAATAGCCATTAACGGTACTAAAGTTAATAATTAAATTTAAAAGAATATTTGTTTGTTTGTTAATAGTAAAATCTAACCGAATAATGTAAAGTATTAAGGTAGCGCGTACTACATATTATAGATATTAAGTAAAATAACAAGAAAAACAAAAAAAAAATATTTAAAAACAAAAAAATATATATACATAAAAAATATATATATAATTAAATAGAGAAAAATGATAATAATGTATCTACTCTGTTAACGAAACGCCATAGGAATATTATAAGGAAAACAGTGACTAAGTATAATAATAAGTTAAAATACTAAAATTTAAAATGCATGGGCACTAAGACAATATAGGTAATTCAGATAAATTAAGTACAAAGCTACAATAATTATATAAACATATATATATAAATAAAAAAAAAAAAAAAAAAAAATAATAATAATAATATTCTAATAAATAATAACATGCATTATAATAATAACAATATACATAATTCTTAAGCCCTACGATAAAGCAGCTAAATTATTTTATAATTACTCTTACGAATTGCATGCTAGAATGAAGGATAGTATTAAGCTTAACTTGCATTGATTGTTAATTAGATTTACTCAAGTAATTTAAAATAAATATCCAAAATATCTGTACGAATATATATATCTATGCCAATTATTGAAAAAAAAAAAAAAAAAAAAATTTATTACTATATTTTAAGCTTCTCGGCACCAATTATAAAATAAATTAAGATATATAATAACATATGTTTATATATATTTATAAATAAGAATAGTACTAAGACCTAAAAAAAAAGAGAGAAAAAAAAAAAAGAAAAAATGAATGATAAAAATTTAATGAACAAAAACAAAAAAAAACGTAATTCATAATCTTTTATTTTCATAATTAACGCAAGTAATCATGAGACACTTGGTACTCATTAGATTATAACGTAAAATTTCTTTTTCTTTATATACATATAATCCTAGCTGTAAGTTAAAATAATCATAAGGAGTAAACATAGGTTGAGGGATAAACACGACCTCAGTCGATCCCCCGTACCCCTCTCCACTTCGGAAACCTCATGAGCAGTCAACGAACGTGCCATATGCACCGACACACGACGACAACAACAAGAGAAAAGATTCAGTGGGGCCACTTGAAGCAAGCGTGCTTGCCTCAACGCCCCATCCTTTTCCCAAAAGGGGAAAATTCATGAGAGCAACAAGGAAGAAAAACTTTCAAACGTAACACTCATTGCAGCGGCTCTTTGATACTTCTCATCCTTCTTATGTTCACGTACTCATGAATCTACACATACCACTATCACGAAACTAAAAGGCAACGAATCATCACCAGCCATACAAATAAAATTCACTGTTCTTACCAGCCAGTAAAAACAAATGAATTTAATAAAGGGGGAGAGAAGAAAATTTGCAACCTTTGCCATCTCTCATGACACGAGACAAGGATAAAAGGCCACAATCTCGATCCAAAATCTTACACGAAATAAACTAAAAGTAACCAGCTTAAAAATAACCATTGAGATCTAATTCATGACCTGTGTGAAGGAACCATATACCGTCGGTGATATATAAAGAAGTATATGATAAAACTGGACATGTGTGGCGGCAAGGTTGTTAATATTGTTTGATATATGATTGATCATGTATAATGATTTGTGCGGTCAATACTATAATCCATGATATATGTGATTGCACACATATGATGTTGCATCTCGAGTTATATCTTCGTTTTCTACATACATATATAAACTTATAATTTCAATATTATAGTAATTCGATATTACTATACAGGTATAAATAATTAGAAATACACATTCATACTAAAAATTAAAGGAACAGAATATAAATACTTGAGTTATCATGCAACTACATTAGATACTCAAAATATCCTACATCATATATCAATAAGTTATATATCTTATCATATAACTTGAAGTATAGTATAAAATACTATAAGCAATACTTATAAGTTACCATGTAAAAGAAGAAAATGTTGCCGATATATATATGTTGCAAAATTATAAAATCAAATAATATTGTGAAAAATTTGGTGCGGAGAGAAATTTGAACCAACGACGACCAGCAATGGAAAAACGACGAAGCAAAACCAACAAATCGAACTTAACACTAGAATTATCAACTAAAAGGGAAAGGGAACTCAAGGAACTCTTAACCTAATTAAATTACAAATACATTTCAGATCATTTTCTTTTCTTTATTAAAATAACGCAAAATTTGTGCACACAAATATAAAATATCAAAAAAAATAAAAAAAAATCGGTCTGTCAGTTGACCCTGCGGGCCAGCCTCAAAACTTCCCGCAGTTTTTGAGCTCCTTGAGCTCGAAAACATTGTCGAGAATACATTTTCGAGCTCGAAAATACTTTTGAGTGCCTTTGTTTTTGAAAATTAACGTTTTTTACCATTTTTTCTCCAACAATATCTCTCGAACGAATTTACCGATTGCAACGGTTGAGGTGGCAATCGGCGCGTTTTATTGAATTCTATAAATGATCAGATTTTAAAATTTATTTATCAAGTTGTTTTTGAGAAATTTCGAAAAAACTAAAAAAAAATTTTTTTTTGAATTCTTTCGTTAACGGTTTCTCTTGAACGAATGAACCGATTTTGATGGTTGAGGTGGCATTCGACGCGGCTTACAACGTTTTAGAGCTGATTAGATTTTGGAATTAATCCATCGAGCGAATTAAAAGTTATTTAAAAAAAACATTTTTGAAAAAATTTTATTTTTGAAATATCTCCGAACGTACTCTACCGATTAAGCTCAAATTTTCAGTGCTTATAGTAAATAACAAGCCGCGTCGAATGACACCTTGACGATCAAAATCGGTTCATCCGTTCAAAAGTTACAGAATATTTACATACGTACGTACGTACGTACATACATACATACATACATACATACACTCGGACATCATCTTAAATTTAGTCAGAATAGCTTCCTAGAACCTCAAAACGTCGACATCTGTTGGAATTTCGATTTTCACAAATCGGGGTGAAACCAATAACTTCCCGAATTTTTGAAAATTTGCAATTTTCTTAGCGGGAAGTTAAAAAAATATGTATAAAGATAATATATAAATGTATGTATGTATATGTATAAAAATGTTCCGAGAAACATATTATGAAGTGACATGGCCCTGGCCACAATACACACAGAGAGGCACTGACGGCTTGCACTCATCCCAGAACTCTTCTAGGACTGCTCTGACTCGCGGAGGTGCCATCTCCAGAATGCTCCATAGATGGACCGGACACAATCCCGCCACCAACTGTAACACAATAATATTAAAATTGAAAATAAAAAAAACAAAACGCGTATATGCGTGTATATGTGTGTACGCATGCGTATAAGTGTATATATATAGAAACTTGTTCAAAACTTACCGCCACTATGATATCAAACTCAAAATGCTCCATGAGGGTCCATGGAATTGCTGACACCAACCAGCTGGCTTCAACTGATGTCATCGGTGACAGCAATCCAACCAGCGGATCCGAGAAAGGGATCAGGTACATGTGACCTTCAACGAATGTCACTCTGAACGGTACCCTGACGATCTTCAGGTCCCCCATAGCCACATACATGCGCCCAAGCTCCAAAAACTTCCCTCTCGCTGGTGGGCAGGCTCTTTTCGCTGGAACCACTCGAGGGCCCCGACTCCTTTTTGCCAAGCGCTTCTTCATACCTGAAGTGGATGGTTGAGGCTGCGAATAGATAACAAACATCATAAATAGAACCATTATCGAACAACAAAAGGGAAATTGAAAGAAAAATCAATAATAATAATGAATAAATAATAATAATAATAATAATAATAATAATTTCCTCAGTAATCTGAACAGGTTCTTCCACAGCCGATTCCGGACACCGAACCCATCGCTCGTATTGCGATGTATCAGACCGATACACCTGATCCTCTCGGTTCTCGATCTGGTACACAGTGACCTAGGATCCCGATGACGATGACGGCGCAAACACCTGAATCTCCTGTACTGCGGGCCCCACCTTGACAGGACCCGACATCACCAACGAGATTGGCTCGTCTTGAGGTACGACTGGTGCATCGTCAACGACGACCTCCTCCACTAAGTCGATTTCTTCCTTGATGATAGAATTCATTTATTTTCACTTCACTTAACTTTCGTCACGAAAAGAGAAAAACTTGATAATGATGTTAAGGGAAAATATTACGGGTATTTATATCCACGGAAGATTTTCAAAACGGGAAAGTAGGAAACAATTAAGGACCAATCAAGCCAAAGAAATTTCCACCACCAAAAAAAAATTTTAAAACAACTGAAACATACTACCAACACCCTCACTATCCCTCAAGAAAGAGGGGAAGGAAAAAGAGCCTGATGCAACTTGAGACGAACATCGAGCTACCACGCAACGATCATCTGATGCCAAGAGTTTTATATATACTCAAACATAATTTTGAATAATCGATATCTTTTGTATTTTGTTGACTGGTGATTCACTTTGACCAGTTTTTGATTACTTATATTTAAGCATTTGCATAAATTAAAGTCATCGAGGGCGATGACGACTCTGGGGGTAGAGATGTAACGATCGGTACACCTGAATCACCACTCCACCATACTTAGATCTAAGAATTTTCTTTTTGCAAATTATTAAATTAAAATCAATCCGGGTGATTTAAAGCACACCCAAAATATTGATATAATAATATAATGTAAGAACAAATACATGTGTGTGTGAGGGCATATTACACGTATATCGCTCTATACACATGTGATCATCTAGCTCATTTTGGGTTTGCTATGAATTCCCATCGAAAGAGTATGTGAAAACGAATGGTCAAGTTAAAGAGTAAGAGAGAAAGGAAAATAAGAGTAACTAAATAAGGAAACTGTGTGCTACTCTATGCACACTTGCACCGCCACGGCCGGTCCCTTGCAAGGAGCTCAATGTTTTCCAGATGTCCGCCGCGAGTCCCTTAGATCGTCGTAAATGTCAAATAAATTCATCAAGATATTTCCTTAATCTAGTTCGACTCAAATTTTTTTACGACTATGACTAACAAGTCCCACGGTATCCCGCGGAACCTTTCTGTGCCTTTTCTATCAATAAAAATTTTCCTCTCAATTTTGTTTTTAAAATTTATATTTTTCTAGAGTACATAATATATTAACCATAAAAGTCACCATATATTTGAAATGAAGACCTTGTCTCACGGTCCCCTGCGAAACCTCTTTTAACCATAAAATTTTTTCCTCTTGATTTTTGTTTTCTAAAAAAATTTATTTTGAGGGCATCTAAAAATATTGGTGATAAATGTCATCATATATTTGTCAAAGAGACATTGTTTTAAGGTGTCTCACGGTCCACCGCGAAGTCATTTTTCTATCTGCATCCGGTCGCTATCGAATCCCGTGCCCCTTGAACCTCCTATTTCACTCTCAACTGTCCAAAACATCTCAAAACTCCTCAATTTTATTTTTTTTCCTCCTTTTCTTAAGCCATTTCTGTCTCAAAAATGTGACATCATTCAGCCCCACTTTTCTATTAAACCCTTGCTATATGTACCCATGAAAATAATCAAAGTCAGTCATTACTTCAGATACCAAAACCCTTGTTGGATCTATCCGCGAGTAAAATTCTAAAATTCCTTCTCGTGACGCTCCACGCCTAGGCAATCGGGGGTCCTAGACCGATAACCAGAATTCAATTTTAAATCAAAATCATTGTCGGATCTATCCACGAGTAAGACTCACTGAGTCGATTTCAAAATTCGTTCTCGTGACGCTCCACGCCTAGGCAATCGGGGGTCCTAGATCGATAATCGCAACTCGATTCTTTTACTTAAAATATAAATTACGCGACTTAAATTTTATTCTTAAAACCTTTCCTCGTGAGGTCCTACGCCTAGGCATCTGGGCTCTTAGGTTGGATACCTAGAGTAAAAACATTTAAGTTCGCATTAAATTTAACTAAACTCCTTCACGTGACGTCCACAGCCTAGGCAACCGGAGTCCTTGTTCGGGAATAGTTAATCCAGTTAATAAAAACCCTAAAAATCATTATAAATTCACTCGAAGGCAAAGCCGGCCTCTTGGTTCAGCGTGCAGTGCGTTCGTGTGAAAAGATTCAACCTGTGAATCTCAACTAAATACCATCATAAACATTGTAAAACTCCTGTGTACACAAATTCAAATTGGTGAATTTGGAGTGAGTGTGTGTGCAGGTATATCAACCCCTTGGGGTAAGTTCATTACTATAATATTTTTGTAAAATTTAATCTGTCAATATACACATGTTTTTGTATACACTTGCCTTTTATTTACTGTTTTTTTCTCCGGCATTCAAAGGTGCTGGTAATTTAAGTCATAGTAAAATATAAATAAGACAGAGAAAGAACACGGTCTTCTCGAGGGTCCATATTTACCGACCCAACATCCCCTCGCTCAGAAATCCCTGACCTACCCTAACGCCACGCAGGTCATTGAACGGGACGGTCTATAGTACATCCGCTCGGTACAAATAGACAAATAAGTTGTAAAACAACACGAAATTATAAGATTCTTATATCAGCCACGTGACGCTAAATTCCTTGGTCGGATGACAGAATAAAAATAATTTCACATTTTAATTTATAAATTAATAATCGGTGCTTGATCCCTCATACGTTCTCACACTAACCACGTGTCATTCAATCGAACTCCTTGGCTGAGTTATAGAACAGGGAAAATCGGCATTCCGATATTAAATAATAAATTTAAAATTACCCTTACGCCCGTCGCCTTCACTCACTTCGATCGTGACAGGTGCTTCAGTCTGTATTCGTTACTATAGTTTCATTGAGTTAAATGGAAATTCTGATGTAAAATTCCAACAATCTGTAGTTAAATTATCGATATCATATCGAGAGATGACGATCCATAGAATATAAGAACGTTTTAGATTTCAATGATATAAATAAATCCTTGTTAATGTTTAAGATGAATTTTTTTTATTCATTTCGCATTCAAATTTCACTTGTATTTTTTTAATGTTTCCTGATTTCGCATACCTATATACATATATATACCACAGAAATATTATTTGTGGGTTGCTAAAAATTTTTTTTTTTATTTTCTTAAGTTCTATCTAGTTATATCCGCTAGGTGGTATCAAAATTATATGATATTACCGCGATGACAGATACAGATGTTGGCATTGGCTGTCTTTGGCCGAACTACCCTAATAGCACAGTTTGCTTTAGCAAAAGTTTACTTACAAAAATTTCCTTGAATTTTTCTTCAAATTTCCGTCAACTTCGGGCTTTTCTGTTTTTGATGACAATTTGCATACAACTTGCTAAACAATCTGACGTAAATTTACCACCCGAATTAGAATGCAAATTCACTTCAAAAGTTAACTAGAAAAAATTTTTGCTGAAAATAAGCAAATTTATACATAAAAACGTCTACATTACGGATAAATAGTTTACAATTTTTCAAGTCAACAATAAATTGATGTAAAATTTGCCTGAAAAATTACGAAAAATTTTTTCTCGTTGACTATTGAAGTGAATTTGCATTCTAATTCGGGAAGTAAATTTACGTCAAATTGTATGGCAGGTTGTATACAAGTTGTCGTCAAAAACGGAAAAGTCCGAAGTTGACGGGCATTTGACGAAAAATTCAAGGACAATTTTGTAAGTAAACTTTTGTCAAAGCAAACTGTGCTATTTGGAAAGTTTCCTCATGTTATGTCCTCAGTGGCGTCAAGTGCCGCTACCTGTTAATTAATTACTGAACTTAAAAACATAAATAGGCACGCATTGAACTTCCATTTGAAATTTACATATTGAGATCTTACAACATTTATTGCATCTTATCAATAATTAGTCGATAATTCAAATAATAAATCAATGTATTACATACTTTTTAAATTATCCATTTAATTTATAAGAAAGTTGGAATAAATAGATAAATAAGTCATTATATTGTATTCGGAATAGTATATTGTACAACTAGTGCGGTAAGTTGTCGATTGCCCACGAGAGCAAATTTGCTCGTGTGGGTAATCGGCAACATCGCACGAATCGAACATACTTTTTTTTTATTATTAATGCGATATGAGTACTATCTTAGTGCTCGCTGTTTTATTCTCCAAGTAGCTTTTTGCTGATTCAACTGTTGCCGCGACATTTTTGTGGGTTATACGATATTCTGCATGCGACAAGTAAATTTGCGTGCGACAAGTTTACTTTTCGCACTCAAATTTACTTGTCGCACGCAGATAATCATATAACGCACACAAATGTCGTGGAAACAGTTGAATAGGCAAACAGCTATTTGGCGAACGAAAGAGCGTGCGCCAAGATAGCACTTATATCGCATGAATGATAAAAAAATATAAACCTAGTTCAAGTGGGTTTGGAATATTTCCAGTCACCCGATACTCGAAACCTAAATAACACACACGCATAAAAATCATGAATAGGCCCTTTTTTAGTTAACAGTTAATATGAGTAAGAGCTAATCCATATTGTATGAAGAATTAAGAATAGGAAACAAATAAAAAATAAATGTTACTTATAACTGAAAATCATATCACAGGGACTTAACTATTATTGTTAATATATATATATATATATATATATATATATATATATATATATATATATGTAGTATCGGATAGGATGGTGTGGATACTAAGTAAGGATATGTGATGTTGTTTATATCTTTACTGAAGGAATCACAGATCGAAGATAATTATAAGTATTTATTATTATATACGTCGTCTCGACAAAAGGTCCTTCTTACAACGACGCTGCTCTTGAACTGTCCCTTTCGACACTTACTTCTCAGTACATTTGTTTCTACCTGGGCCTCACACCTCCGCTCCGTCATACTTACACGTACTCTTCACACAACTACAGTCATCCCATTGCCAAAGCACTCGTACATAACCATCTTACAATTTTCTATTCCCACGCAACATTCACTCTTGACAAATTTTATTTTCTATCCTTAAAATTACTTTTACAACTAACTGCTGGCCAACATCTGGCGACAGTATGCCAAACGCACTTTTATGGCATTACCTATCCTAATCCTTAAATTTACAACACCCAACTCGGTCGTCAGATAAAAAATTAAAACTTAGATACGAAAATACCTAAACAGTAAAAATAATTCTACAACTATTTCTAAAACCCCACATTCGGCCATCCTGCAATGACATTTGCCCTCAAATGTCGTCGCCATGATCCTCGTCTACCTCAGGGTCGACGTTTTTAAGGCCCATATCCCATTGTTTCATGTGGTCAGCCGAGGTCGAAGTTCGCTGTGGTCCCTCATGCTCGCCGACCTTTTCAACTAAGTAGCGATCGTTTCGTAGTACTCTAGTAATCCGGTAAGGGCCTAGAAATTTCCCTTTCAATTTTAAACCTGGCCCGAATTGCGTCCGTTGAATGGCTACCAAGTCCCCTTCTTTGTAACCCTTTGCTGGTTTTCGATTTTTATAAAACCCTCGTCGATTTTCTTCTTGTACCTTCTCGATTCGTTTTCTTGCAGCTTCTCGTAGCTTTTCGCGATCTTCCTCGAACTGCGTAGCCCACTCCTGTTCCAGTAAGTCCCTCAAATTTATATCCTCCGCAAGTCTCATATTCACTCCGAATAATAGTTGACACGGCGCCCTGCCTGTGCCACGATTTGGTGTTGCGTTCAAATATTTTTGTACAGCATCGACGTGCCTGTACCAGAATTCTGGTTTTGGGGCAGCCATTTTTGTAAGGAGAGGAATAAGCGTGCGATTTACCCGTTCTACTTGGCCATTACCGCGCGGAACTCCCGTAACTATCAGAGAATGTTCAAAATTTTGTGTTGCACAATATTCCTGGAAATCATTCGATGTAAAAGCTGTTCCACGATCGGAAATAATTCTCCTAGTATTTCCAAAAATACTAGGTTGATTAGTTATACGATTTATCACCTCCGCTGTGTCTGTCGATCTCGTTGGATATAACCACACAAACTTACTAAACGCGTCAATAACCACTAATATGCGCCTATATCTTTTTTGCGTAATAACCATTGGCCCCACATGGTCTATATGGTAAGTATCGAGCGGTACGTCTCCTTTGTCAATAGGATGCAACAGTCCTTCCTGCTTACCTTGCTTTCTTTCAGCCAAAATACAAACAAGGCAGCTTGAGACTACCTGCTCGACCTTTTGACGCATACCTTTAAACCAAAAATCCTTTTTGACTACTGCCTCAGTTTTGGTAATCCCAAAGTGCCCACGGTCGTGTGCCCGCCTGATAACTTGCACTTCCATACTCTTAGGAACAACCACTAACATTTCACCTTCCATACACTTATATAGTACCTTATTTCTAATAATAAATCCGTCGGCTTCATTGCGCGTTGCGGCGTCTATGATTGGTTTGAGATCTTTGTCTTTATCTTGTGCGCTTCTCAATCGCGCAATCAAGCTGTCGTCATTCTCCCAAATATACAATGTCGCAGGTAAAGGGTTTCTGCTCAACGCATCCACATGCATCATACTTTTCCCTGGTCTATGAATTACTATATAATCAAAATCTTCTAACAATAGCACCCACCTCGCCACTCGCAAATACAATTTCTTTTTTCTCATCGTCGCAGCAAACGCTTGACAATCTGTTATAATTTTAAAATGTATACCTAATAAATACACTCTAAATTTTTCTAGTGCTTTCATAATAGCAAGCACTTCCAACTTATAACTACAATATTTTGCTTCCGCTTCAGTGGTCTTACCACTAGCATAATATACCGGGTGGAATTTACCGTCATTACAATCTTTCTGCATCAAGATTACGCCATAACCCAAACATGATGCGTCAGTGTGTAGTTCTGTCTCTGCTCCTACCCTGTATATTTTTAAAACAGGCCCGCATATTAATGCAGCCTTCAACTTTTCAAAAGCTTCAATCTCTTTTGCACTCAAATAAAACTTAACGTCTTTTTTCAAAACATCAGTCAACGGTCGGGCTATCAGAGAATAATTAGGGATAAATTTTCGGAAATATCCCGTGAGTCCCAAAAAACTTTGGATCTCTTTAGTTGAACGCGGCATTGGGAAATTTTGAACAGCTAACGTTTTCACTTCTGAGGGCTTTACCGTGCCCTGAGATATCACGTGACCAAGGTATTCGACAGTTGTCTTTAAGAACTGACATTTCTCCCACTTGATAATTAGCCCATGCTGAGCTGCGACTTCTAAAACTAATTTAAGCTTTTCAAACGCTTCCTTAAGAGACTTCGCAATAATAATTAGGTCGTCCATATAAATTACTAAAATTCCCAACCGCAACAATTCTTTGAAAACCGAATTTATATATTGCTGAAATATTGTTGGCGAAATGCATAACCCAAACGGTAATTTTAGAAACTCGAACTGACCGTCGGGCGTTACGAAGGCTGTATACTTCCGACTGTCCTCATCGACAATAACATGGAAAAATCCATTTTTGAGATCAAGTACAGTGAAATACACCCCCTCGGCTAACGCGTCTATTTGACCTTCAATCAACGGCAACGGGGCAAGCGGTCTCAAAATAAGCTGATTTAACTTCCGATAGTCTACGCACACCCGCATCGTGCCATCTTTTTTCTTTACCAAAACAATTGGACTCACGTACTCCGAATTAGACAGTCGGATAATACCCTCTTCGATCCATACGCTCATTAGATCGTTTACCTCTTTACGCTCTGAAGGAGCCAACCTGCGCGGTCGTGACACTACCGGCTTGTCTGACTTTAAAATTATCTTAGCCCGTATACCAACATCACGCGTCGCTTTCGGCTCATAATTCGTAATTAATTTCTTAATTTCCTCTCGATAATGTTCCTCTTTAATGTGAGATAAATCGACTTCTTTCGTCTCGTCGACCACGTTAATTTTAAATATGTGTGGTTGCTTAGATTGATATGAGCCAGTGTCGTCGTCGTCGTTCAGTCTAAGAAAAGTCACTTCGCCCCGTCGGACACGAAGTTCGACACAGGCTAAGAAATCAGTACCAAGTAAAATAGAGCGTTAAAGTATTGTGTCTGGTACGACATGGAACTCGACGGTAAACTTATCATTTCCCACCATCATGCTAGTGGTAAATGTACCCATTGTCTCATTCACCTCAGACCCAAGACCTTCAAAACATACCTGATCTTTCCGTAATGGTGGTGATCCCAATCTTTCATACTCACTCTTACGCATTAGAGTTAAATCACTACCTGTGTCTACTAAAGCTAATATCTTACGGTCTCTAATTTTTACTTGCTTTTGGTACTTCTCCTTCTTAGGTCGCGACACAACATACACATCTTTCGACTTTGCCTGACACTCCGAAGCTATATGCCCAAATTCACTACACTTGAAACACTTTTTACCCTTTCCTTTTTCAGGGCACACCACACTCACGTGATCTTCTGCACCACAATTAAAACAGCGCCTACTAGCTGGTTTTGCCGATGATGTTGCAACCCCAAGCTTCTTCTTTTCGTGACTCTCTGTTCGTCCCGATTTATCAAACTTCTTCTCCACTGGTCGTATTTTTGTCTTTGACATCTCCTGCTTTATTTTCTCATATTGTCCGAATTTCTCTTTAAGCTGTTTGAAATCTTTAGCTCCATATAGCACAGCTTTATTTACGGCATCATCAGGAATACCTTCTATTATGTATTGTATGAAATCCTGTACCTTTAGCTTCGCCGGTGCTGCAATCTGCAACATTTTATATGCGTATTCTTGCAGACTTTCCTCACTCTTCTTCTTCCTCTTACTCAGATCGCGATGAATTTTCAGACAGTCAACAGCTTCCTCAAACTCTTCTTTCAAGGATTCTTCCAGCTTCTTCCACGTTTTCGCGCACTTTTCGTAGCTTACGAACATTTTCGCTGACCCGTCTAATAGCCTTTTGGCATATGCAATCTTCTGGATCTCGTTCCATTTGCAAAGCTCCGCCATTTCCTCGAAATCATCCAACCACTGCTGGACATTGGTGTGGTCATCCCCACTGAACTTCTCTAACGAACCTTCAACGTCTTTAAAGGTAAGTGATACTCGTGATTCTTCACGTCTTCGAATTACTGGAGTACGATTGACACGCTCATCATTCGCGCCATCATCGTTGTCTTCGTCGTTGTACCCTCGGCCATCATTCACAGGATATCGGAGACGTACGTCATTGTTTCCTCTTCCTGGGTGTCCCTCACCATTGACAGCTCGAGCGTCTTCAAAGTCGTCTTCTTTTTCGTCGTCTAAAAGTTCTGCAATATTTTCTTCATTGTCGTCTACGTGATCCCGTTCTACCAACAGTGCAGCTCTTAGCCTCGCCAGCAACTCTGGTTTTCGACCTGTCGCCCGGAGGTTTCGGCGCCTTAGCTCCTCTCTGAGCTCTGGGACTCTCAGTCGCGGAAGTTGATCGTCTTCCAAATCCGCCGCGGCAACACCTCTTGCAACCTGGTCAATTATACCATCCATGACTTTACTAACACGCACACTCCACTGAGCACTAGTTAACTACACTGAACTGACACGTCTATACGTCTTTACCTCTTAATGTTTTTTCACGTCTTTACGTCTTCACACACTTATAAATTCTTTGATTGCTCTGATCCCGGACGAGCCCCCAAATGTAGTATCGGATAGGATGGTGTGGATACTAGGTAAGGATATGTGATGTTGTTTATATCTTTACTGAAGGAATCACAGATCGAAGATAATTATAAGTATTTATTATTATATACGTCGTCTCGACAAAAAGTCCTTCTTACAACGACGCTGCTCTTGAACTGTCCCTTTCGACACTTACTTCTCAGTACATTTGTTTCTACCTGGGCCTCACACCCTCGCTCCGTCATACTTACACGTACTCTTTACACAACTACAGTCATCCCATTCCCAAAGCACTCGTACACAACCATCTTACAATTTTCTATTCCCACGCAACATTCACTCTTGACAAATTTTATTTTCTATCCTTAAAATTACTTTTACAACTAACTGCTGGCCAACATCTGGCGACAGTATGCCAAACGCACTTTTATGGCATTACCTATCCTAATCCTTAAATTTACAACACCCAACTCGGTAGTCAGATGAAAAATTAAAACTTAGATACGAAAATACCTAAACAGTAAAAATAATTCTACAACTATTTCTAAAACCCCACATATATATATATATATATATATATATATATATATATATATATATATATATATATATATATATATATATATATATCAGATTGGGCCAAAAAATCGACTACTTTTTTTTTTTTCGATACTGTGGAAATATTATTCCTGGTGAGCAAAAAAAATTATTGTGCGAGTTTGAGCCCTTAATATTGATATTAACAGGTGTATCGTTACGACTTCAAGTTTTTTGAGAGAAATTTCATTTCTTACCCAAAACTCGTAAATTATTTATCTGCAAAATTTTAGCAATGTATGTTTTTAATGGAAATTAAATTCCCTACAAAAAAACTCTCTTACTAAATTGACGTCAAACGAGCCGTTTCCTCGTCACCGTGCCTTAAACATTGATTTGTTTTTTAAATTCTTTGTTTCTATTTTGGATTTTTGTAACTACTAGAAATATTAAAATTTTTTCTATTCAAGATATATATTCTTGAAGTAAATTTAATGCTCTACAAAAAAGGTCTCGTAACATTTTTTGCTAAATTCACTCCTTCTAAAGTTATTCAGGTTATTAAAGTCGTTTTGACTCAACTTTAACCTTGGATAACTTTCGAAGGAGTGAGATTAGCAAAAACTGTTAAGAGACCTTTTTTGTAGAGCATTAAATTTACATTAAGGATAAATATTTTGACTAAAAAAAATTTCAATATTTCTAGTAGTTTAAAAAATCCAAAGTAGAAATAAAGAATTTAAAAAACAAATCAATATTTAAGGCACGGTTACAAGGAAACGGCTCGTTTTACGACAATTTACTGAGACAAATTTTTTGTAGGGAATTTAATTTCCTTTAAAAATATACATTGATCAAATTTTTCAGAAAGGTAATTTACGAGTTTTGGGTAAGAAATGAAATTTCTTTCAAAAAGCTTAGTCGTAACGATACACCTGTTAATATCAATATTAAGGGCTCAAACTTGCACAATAATTTTTTTTGGTCACCAGGAATAATATTTTCACAGTATCGAAAGAGAAAAAAATAGCCGATTTTTTTTGGCCCAATCTAATATATATATAATCCATTGAAATTCTAAAAAAAAAAGCACTCCATTGGGTCAGAGGGTAAGTAATTAGTCCCATATGCTAGTTGTAATAGGTGGAAGGTGCTAGGAAGTCAAACTACTAAGCCATTTGATGTTTAAAATTACTAACAGAAAAATTCGACGTTGACAGATGTATTTGACGTTAACTTTGAAGGGAACTGTTGTTAAACAACTGTAGCTCTTTGTCTTATAAAAATTAATCCGACCAAAAACAGATTCTCTGTAAAAAGTTGCGCCAAGTACACGTTCAGAATTAATCTTAGACTGTATTAAAAATAATATTCTTACAAAAAAAATTAAAATCACAAGAAGACCTTCGGCGCAACTTTTTACAGAGAATCTGTTTTTGGTCGGATTTCATTTTTTTTTTGTAGAATGATTGATTAATCGGTTTGGAAGATTTCTAAAATACAAATAAAGCAATAACAATGAAAATGTTATTATTATTAAGACACAGTTTATTATTGATTCAACGATATTAAAATTTGATATTCAATAACTATCCACATTATGTTATGTATAAACATATATGCATAAATCAAATCTGAAACTCATTTTTAAAAGATAAATAACAAATTAAAGTTGCTTTCAAACTGATAGCAAGTTAACATTCATTAAGTGTTCACATATTTATGCAATTATTAGTTTGACATCAAGTTTTAGCTATGAAGTTTGCCGATGGGCGAAAATTAGACATGAAACGGACAAATTCTTGAAAAGTTCAGAAATTCAAGAAACCAATAAACTCAAAAAATTTTTTTTTTGTTTCGATTATTATTCAGCACTCGATAGATGCTACTAAAATGCTCATAAAATAAAATGATTAAAATGTAAATAAAATTTGGAAATACATTGTCTAAAAATCATAATTTGATGTTTTTAAAAAGGTAAGATTATGATCTCATCATATATGTAACAATCATATATGCCCAGTTGATATAGAAAAGAATGTACCAACACTATGGAACTGATTATACCCTGATAGTCACCTTTTCCACAAGGTAACTTCAAACTACTGCCGTATTCTGAAGTCAATTAGAAGGAAAGTATTGGAGAGCGAGCAGTTACCTTTAAGTTGACAGTAAATTGTCTGTAACTTGAAAATTCAATTTGACTACAAGTGTTACTGTCAGACAATGACGTTAAGTTGATTGAAAGTTTCACTTCAAGTTGATGGCAAGCCTTGGCTGGATGATACTTGCATGCAAGTTAATGCAAATCTACCGTCGTCATCTGAATGTAATTTAACAGATAAACTTATCGTCAATTTAAAGTTAAACTTTCAATCAACTTAACGTCATTATCAGACAATAACGCTAGAAGTCAAATTGAATTCAAACTACAAACAATCTACTGTCACATTAATTGCAACTTTTTGCTCTCCAACTTTTGCTGTTAAGTTGACTTCAGATTCTGGAACTAGCTTGAAGTTAACTTGCGGTTATTGTGGCTATTAGGGAAGGAAAATTTTGTTAGGCGTTTTTTTTTCTAGTAACAAAAGTTACCTCTAAATTGATGAAAAATAAACCGCAAAGTTTTTTTCTGACTTTTGTTGTCAAATTGTCAGCGAATCCGAGCAGCAAATTTCGGTCATTTCAATTGTCAAATTACGGTCAATTTCAAGCTAAAGTGGCTATTAGGAATAGTTGTCATTACCCTAATAGTTACCTTATCCACAAGTTAACTTCAAGCTACTGCCGTAACTTTAGAATACGCTAACTTAAAGGAAATTGTTGAAGAGCAAGCAGTTACCTTTAAGTTGACAGTAAATTGTCTGTAACTTGAATTCAATTTGATTACAATTGTTACTGTCAGACAATGACGTTAAGTTGATTGAAAGTTTCACTTCAAGTTGATGGCAAGTTTTTCTGTCAAATTAAATTCAGATGACGGCGGTAAATTTGCATCAACTTGCATGCAATAATTATCCAGCCGAGGCTTGCCAGAAACTTGTCGTTAAGTTAGACGTAAATGCTTCACTGCAGGACGTTGTAAGCAATTTTATTTTGAGTGTAGCTATCAAAGAACGTACACTCGTTTTTGAAGGTAAGTTAACAGAAAGTGTTGCCGGAAAGTTGTAGGAAGAACCTCCAATAGCTGAATTGCTTTCGAATTCATAACAAATTAGCGGTAAAGTTGTAACCTCATGATGACGCTTGACGCTAGCTTTCAGCGTCAAACTATAGCTCCACCTAGCTAAAATGAATAAAAACACGTCCAGCGTCAAACGCCAGCGTCAAATTAAAAAAATCAGCGGCGAAAAAATGTATGAACATTGAAAGTCGATATCTCGAGATATACCTAGAAGATAGTCCTTAACCTAATTTTTATAAACACACATGGTAATAGTAAATAAATAACTTATGACAACAATAAATGTCAAATATTAATGAAATAATTACATCAAATTTAAGTGACTTATCAAAATTTCAATGGCAGGTGAATATGATTATCAATTGTGGATTTATCAGTGTCAAAAAATAATTCGTGAAGCTGAAATAAAAAAAAAAATCAGGAGCAAAAGATTTATTAGTGCTTTGTTATGCAATGAACTAGTTATACATGAGTGTAGAAAAAAATATACACAAAAAAAATTTTGGATTCATCCTTCATTCAAATTAAGGCGAGACTATGGTTTTTTTGAGGCCATATTCCCAACTCTTTCTTTGTATTCTGAAAAAATTGAAAATTACATCCGAATGACAGCAGTCCAATTTGAAGAGCTTCTATGTTTAGTTGGCCCGAAAATATCAAAACAAAAAGTTGTAAGAGAGCCTATTTCAGCTCCTGCACGACTAGCTATGACTTTGCGGTAAGAATTTTTCAAAATAGTTGATAATTTATTTAGCGTAGTCATAATTGTACCATAATAACAATTAATTTCTAGATTTCTAGCAACTGGTGACTCAATGTCAACGATGTCGTATCAGTATTTAGTTGGGTTAACAACAACAGCAAATATAATTGTCGAAACTTGTCAAGCTCTATGGAGTCTTAAAGAAAAAGTATTACCGTATCCTTTGACTGAATCTCATTGGCTGAAAATTGCTGATGAATTCGAAAAGCAATGGCAATTTCCACATTGCATTGGAGCTATCGATGGGAAACATATACACATACAGGTATATTTTATTTCATATAAATGAATCAGCTTCATGTGTATATCTGAATTATGTTAAACCATTATTATTATCATAATTATTATTATTATTAGCATTATTATTATTATTATTATTGTTATTATTATTATTATTATTATTATTATTATTATTATTATTATTATTATTATTATTATTATTATTATTATTATTATTATTATTATTATTATTGCAGTGTCCTGATAATGCAGGCTCTTCATATTACAATTATAAAAATAGTCACAGCATTGTATTGATGGCAGTTTGTGATGCTAATTATCTGTTTACTCTCGTTGACATTGGTGCTTACGGTAGAAGAAGTGATGGAGGGATTTTCCGGAGCTCAGCAATGGGTCAAAAGTTTGAGAATAGTGACATGAACATACCAAAACCAGACTTGCTAACTGTAGATGGAATACCTCTACCATATGTTCTTGTGGGAGACGAGGCATTTCAATTGACAAACTATTTACTTCGACCATATCCTGGTAGAAGTGGTTTGAATAAAGAAAAAAGTATATATAATTATCGTCTCAGTCGAGCACGCAGAACTATTGAAAATTCATTCGGGATTATAGTGAGTTTATGGAGGATTCTAAAAAAACCAATTGATGCTACAGTTGAGAATACAATCGATATGATTCAAGCAATCATATGTTTGCATAATTGGCTTCGCAAGCATGACAAAGATGATGTTTACATCCCACCTAACTTACTAATTGATCAAGAACGCCCTGATGGTATAATTTCAAGAGATTTGAGGCATGAAGTTAACGATTCTGCTCTCGAAGACACAACAGCTTATGGCAATAATTTCAGTAGCAGATCTGCAGTGACTGTTCGAGATGAATTTTGTGAATACTTTAATGCCGAAGGGGCTGTTCCCTGGCAATATAATCGTAAAGTATAAATTGTAAACATTTTTTTTTAATACGGTCAATAATTTATTAAAATCGGCTTGTATTTAAATTGTAAATATATTGTAAACGGTTAAATTTGTAATTATTATTTTTCAAAATTGAAGGAGGATGCAGCAAAAAAATAGATGAAAAAAACAATTACTGATAGATAAATATATTATTTATATCAAACTTTCATAAAAATGTAATGCTTAATATTAATAAAAAACTTTTTTAATATTTTAACGCTTATACTTATGTAAATTATTTGTTTCACTAATTTTGTACATATAGGTAATTTTTTTGTCGTATCAGCTGTAAAATTTCAATAATGGTTTGCACTTGGACATCATCTGGTAGCTGTCGTAACTGATAGCCGATACCGATCAAAAATCCACCAACTTGATCCAATTTTGGCGGTTCCGGTAGAGTGACTGGTGTTTCATCTTTACTCATAATATCAGCGATAAGATTGATTGCACTTACAGAATCCGCAATTTCCTGACGTTTTTTTCCTTTTTTATTGGCAGATTCTAAAAAATTTAGGAAATTTTATTTAATATTTTCTTAGTGACTTGTAATTTCGAAAAAAACATATTTACTATTTTCATGGTCAGTACTTTCGTCAAAACTGTCGTCCATAGCATTTGATGAATCATCATTATTAAAGCTTCCTTCGTTATTAAAACCAGCGCTAGCATGTTGATCTACGTTTGTTCTAGTTCTGCAATTGAAAATTACGATTTAGTATTTAATTTATATTTACTTGTAATTAAAAGGTTCTATCGACATAACATCATGTCATTTAACATTTATGATCATACATACGGGCGAATTAAGCAAGTATCTCGTAGGAATTCACAACATCTGTAATATTTCCATTCATCAGTAGAATCGACCCTTGATGAACCACTTGGTTTGCTTTCATTTTGAATTATTTTACGGTGAGTATCCCGAATATATTTAAACTTCTTTTTACATTCTTCAGCATTAAGCTTACCTGTCAAAATTAGTTTGCAGTACGTTAAGTGAATGTGAGATAAAAAAAAAGGAAAGCAATAAAAATTAGATTATTTTTTAACCTTTCAATGCCATTGAAACCTCTTTCCATAAATTTGAAACAACTTCTCGGTTTCTTTCTTGGAGGGGAACGTGATGGTTCCACAGAGGGATTCTTTTTTGCACCTCATTTATTAACAACTCGACTTCAGTGTCATTTAATCGTTTATTTAGCGATACAGAAAATTGCGCTTTTGTTTTTACCTTTTTGTTTTTGGAATTAGGAATCTGAAACTAAAATTAACATTGTTAATAGGGATTATTATGCAAGTCGAATACTAAAACATCATACTTAAATTAGCTTTAAAATACTTACATTGCCAGAGGTTTTGTTGTTTTCTTTATTTACTGAATAAATTTTCTCCTTAATTATTCCCTCACGCCCATTTTCCAATAAAGCACGCCGAATTATTGTAACACCATCCTCTTTAAATTAAATACATCAAAACGATGGATTTTGTTAGTTGCAATACTATTTATTTATTTAATAATTTAAAAAATTGATGTTACTAACCTAGTAAAGGATAGCAATAATGATTCTCATCGATATGATGATTTATATATTTTTTTAAACAATTATGATCTAAATAACTGTTGCAAATCTCCTCACATATACCACAAACATAAACTAGTGATATTTCCTAAAAATAAAAACAATAAATATTTTGAGTTTATTGTCTTACACAGAAAAATGTAAACATATTTCCGTTATTATTATCCTTTTGATTTTATATATGTAATATAACCCTTACATCTTCCAACGCTTCTACATCTTGGTAATCTTCAAATAGTGCCATTTTTATAAAAGAAAGCAAACAACTTTAATCTAATGTTTTAATCAAAATTTATTTTTAAAATAAACAATAACAAGATTCTTAACTTATTCAATATCGATTACCTTCGAGTTCGATTATATAGATTCTAAATTTCGCTTAATCCTTAAAATAAAAAGCTAATTTGAGTTTAGCTTTTTACAATTTGACGCTACTAAATTTTTTCCAGGTGGCAGCACGGCCTAAATTAACCACGTGACCCAATTTGACGCTCATAACCAGCGTCAAGCGTCAGCATGAGGTTACACCTTAAAGGATTAGACACTAACTTTCGGCGGTCAATGTGAATTCAAAGTCTGGCCAAGGCTTTCTGTCAGCTAAGTCACATGAGTGAAATGATCTTAAGCTGTATGTTCTGCCTAAGGATCCAGAAATTGCCATATAGTTAATGTAGGTTTTGATTGTTTTGGATTTGAGCTCTAGCGCGGCAGGAATTTAAAAAAATAACGAACATACTAATGTATAAGTTTGAGTGAATGATAATAAGTACAGTACATATAGACTTGTATGAAACAGTACTAATTATTGAAAAAAGAGAAGAAAAGTCAGGAAAGTGATAAATTATATAAAATTACAAAATAAATAATTCGAATTTAAAAATTTAGCAACGCATCAAAAAATTTTGATACTCATTCGAATTATGTATTACTGAAATGATTGTAATACTACAAACTGGAAAAAAATAACTTCAGAACAAAAAAAATGTAAAAGTCTATTCATTAGATTTAAACAAATCCTTATGACTATAAATATAATTAATAAATTTTTTTCATATTGACGAAAAATCGTGACGCATAAAGATAGATTGAGATAGATATTAACCCATGTTTCGGCTTCTCAAAAATAGAAAATTACTTTTCATTTATCAATGTAAGTATATAAAGTAAATCGAAAATTTGAATCCATAAGATGGATTATTTTCTAAATTATTAATGTAGTAGCATATAATAAAAATCAATTCTTTCACTAATCAAATAATAACTCAATTCAAATTTATAAAGTCATTCAAATATGCACTTCTATTTTTTAGTTTAATAGATCATTATTGGGTTGAATTTTAATACATCTTAATATGTTTATAAATAAAGGAAATAATCCAACATTATTGTCATAACTGTAATACATCAATTCTACACTGAAAATTAATTACGTTATAGGTTAAGCCTAATTACATAAAGAAGTTAATTGTGTGTATAGCGAGGTTATTAATTAATTAGTTCAGATATTTGAGCATTTTTATGAAAAATATAATTAATACATTTGAAAAATAAATCAAAAATCTAATAAAAATTTAGGTCATGAAAACTTCTACTTACAATAAAAATATTTGAGTGTCAATACTTTTATACGTATTTTGTTAATTATTTGCTGCTAATAAGATTGAATAAACATTTTAAATAAGTAATTTTTTTTGTGGAAAAGACACATACTTATTATAAATTGTTGGTACAATAGTAATTATTATACAAACATATTTTTTTTATTTAGTTTAAACATATTATCTGATAGACATTCAAAATGAACAAAGATTATTAATGAACAAATACTTTTTATGGACGTGTAGATTTAAATAATAATGATGAATTCTCAATGTTTAAATAGTAACTGTTTTTTTTTATAATTAACTCACGTATGTAAATACTGAAGATTAATCATATTCCAAAGTTCAATTCGTGTCAATTAAAAAATATAGTTGTTATAATCAAAAAACTGAATCATCTACTGAATGTTTTATATTTTTATAATAAAACTGCTGTTCAAATAAAAATTAGATTTAAGTATTAACAAGTATGCTTGATTTGTTAAGAATTCTTAAATAAATGAATTAGACATATTTAAAATTAAATAATTTTTTAAATTAGATTGAATAATGATACGAGTTATTTCTGAGTAAGTGTACCGGTTAATTTCTCGCGTTCGTTTAATCAATATATCTCAATCAAAACAACTTACTTTTAATACCAGCATTATATCTATCATAAAATTAGAACCTGTTGATAACAATAGATAAATAGTAATATGTTTAACAAGTATTTAAACTTCAAATGGCATAGCATAACATTAATAATATTTGTTGTGTACTTTGAAATAAAAATTTTTACGAGAAATTAAAGTAAATGAAACACTGATAAATGTATTAAGACTTATTGAAGAAAAGAAATTTTTTGACTTGATTAGTTTGGTTTTTGAGTTGAAAATATTGATTTTTCCAATACCTGAAAGATAAAAAATAATTTATAAATATTTATTTATAAGTAATGGCGCGAGAGACAACCACGTCTCCGGAACTAAGAAATTCATTAATTAACAGCTACTTAAAAAAATTAAAAGAACCACTTACGTAACATCGCGTTCCTGTTTGAAACGACCACCTCTATTACGAACCGGACCAACTTCGTTTCTCGCTCTATCATTTTGGTCTACTCTTTCGTAATACCTGCCCTGCCGCTGATAATCTCTATCTTCCCTTTCATCAACTCTATCTCGCCGTACTAAGCCTCTTTCTTGTCTTTCGTTAATTCGATCTTGTCCCCTGAATTCTCTGTCTTGTTCTCTCAATTCTGGGTCTTGTCTATTATAATAATTAAGAGCTCTATCTTGTCCGTTAATTTCTCTATCTCCTCTATTGTTTTCATAAACTCTATCTTGTCGCCTAAAATTTATTTCTCGCCTGTCTTCGAAATCATCATTATTTCGTCCTCTCAAATCTCTTACTTCTCTTTCATTAACGCGACCTTCATCACCGTACAAACGACCAAGGACATGCCGTGCTTGGGCTGCTTCAATTTCAGCGTTCTGTAAGATCATTTGCAAGCGTTGCAATCTTGCATCTTCTCGCAGATTATCACGATGATCTTCTGGATGGCGCTGAACTCTAGCAGGTGGGTTCATTTCAGCGGGGCCTCTTTGATCTGCTGGAGGATTATCTTGTCGTTCAGGAACATTAATTTGTCCTGGTGGAACATGAATCTCTAGATCATTTTGGATCGGATGTAGCTGATTATCGCGATTATCAACTGGATGAGGATTCAAGTTGTTAACTCCTTGATTCCTAATTTCCATTCCATCGAGTTCATTCGTTATTCTTCGTAGAAAAGCAACATCATCTTCGTCAATATCATCAACGTCCATCCCATTCATAATGAACTAAAACGAATAGTAGGTAAATAAATGTAAATTACTCTTTCAGATAAATCATTAGTGTGAGTAAAATCTATAATCTAAAGTAACGAAACTTTAAGTAGCAAACATTTGAAGTTTTTTTTCAGTTTTTAAAAATTATTTAATGTTTATTAAAAAATAAAAAATTTCACTTGCATTTTAGTTTTAGTCATTATTTATTTATAACAGTAAAAATAAAAAAATATTCAATGGCGAGCTACGTGTATTAACGTTCAACATAAAACTAATCAGCTATTTAGTAATAGAGAAAGACTTACAGTTTCTTTTTAAACTTGAAATCAATCACTGACGGTTAATTTTAACGAACAAAGGTGTTCTTCCTTCACACTTACTGACTTAACAGTTGATAGCCTCTCTGGTATTTGTCGAGTCTCTTGAATTAAACCGATCAGAAGGCTCGGTTGCAATGAAAGAGAGTTGGCAAAAAATAACCTAAGTATTACGTTATTTTCTCGTTAAGTGACCCATCTTTAGTACAAGATCTGAACACAGCCTTGCGTATATGTAATATTCCTATAAGGTCAATCCCTTCCCTAATAGCCACTTTAGCTAGAAATTGACGGTAATTTGATGTTGAAATGACCTGAAATTTGCTGCCCGAATTCGCCGACAATTTGACAGCAAAAGTTGAAAATAAATTTTTGCGGTTAATTTTTCTTGAATTTAAAGGTAACTTTTTACGAAAAAATCGGTCTGCCGGTTGACCCTGTGGGCCAGCCCCAAAACTTCCCGCTGTTTTCGAGCTCAAGGAAATCGAAAATATTAATGTGACTATATTTTCGAGCTCTTCGAGCTCGAAAATCTTATTGCATGCGATTGTTTTCTTATGAGTTTTTCAAACTTTAACAAATTACGCTTTATCCTAAAGTTTAAAAGTTTAAGAATCGAAAATCATTAATGAACAAGCGGTTTTTTAATTTTCATTCCCGATTATGTTAAATAAAATAAATATGTTGATGCAGAAATCAATGTCAGTGATTAAAATCAACATTTGAATGAGTTTTGGCTTAGGTCAGAGCAATAATATATAAAATATCCGAGGAATTCATTAAAAACTGTGTTTTTTCAATTTTTTCGTTGATAATATGGTTTAAACTAAAGAACAAGTTTGATGGCATTATATGATGATCAAAAGAGACCATAAAGAGAAAAAGTTTGTAAGATTTTAGACACATTTTAGTACAGTACATTTTGATTTGTCTGGAAAAAATAACATAGAATGTTATTTTTTTAACTTTTCAACGCTGATATCTTTTGAACTAATAAACCAATTTTAAAGTTTGAGGTGGCAATAAGCGCGTTTTATTGAATTCTAGAGCTGACTAGATTTTGAAGTCGATCGTTCAATTCGTTTCTGAGAAATCAATAAAAAACTAAAAAAAAAAGTTTTTTTTTTTCGTAATTCGCCAATATTTTCGAGTCTACTTGATCAAATGATCTGAAATTTACAGGAAAGTTGACGGCCAACAAGCTCTTTCAATCGCCGCCTTAAACATCCAAATCGATTCATTAGTTAAAAAGTTATAGACCATTCACACATACATACACACACACACACATACATACACACACATACATACACACACATACATACACACACATACATACATACAGACACTCGGACATAATTCTGAAAATAGTCAGAATAGCTTCCTAGGACCTCGAAATGTCGACATCTGATGAATACTCGATTTTCGAAAATCGGGGTGAAAACAATAACTTCCCGAAATTTTTGAAAATCATCGATTTTCTAAGCGGGAAGTTAAAAAAAGGTCTGTAATGTTCATTCTTACTATTTCAGGTAAGTAAATTTATACATATAAATGTCCACAATTTGTGGTTAAAAAATACTCAACAATTTTTCAAGTCAAATTAACAATAAATTGACATAAAATTTGCTTAAAAATTGACAACTTTTTCCTAGTCAACTTTCGAAGGGAATTTGCATTCTTATTCGGGCAGTAAATTTACGTCACATTCAATAGCAAGTTGCATACAGATTGTCGTAAGAAATGGAAAAGTCCTGAGTTAACGGAAATTTGACGAAAAATTCATGGAAACTTTTGTAAAACAAACTTTTGCCAAAGCAAACTGTGCTATTAGGGTTTAAGTAGAAGCCGTTCCAACACATTGAGACAGATGGCGTCTCGAGCTCTTTTTTTCCAAGCAAATAACTCTATTCTGCGCATCTTTATGCGCACGCTGTATAGTAGAGTACTTCAAACAAAATATAAGTGATTCAATGTATTTAATTAATTAAAAAAATGTTTCGTAATCGAAATTAATAAGTACATGACATATATTATCGTTTTTAATGTCTTTATAAATATATAACATTAAATAAATGACATGAACACATCGATAGCTAAGAAATTACTCTCAAGTCCTTGTTCTCACTATTGTTGTTTAGAGAATTGCCAACATGTGCAGTACGGATAAAATATCTCGGAAAAGAGTGAATAAATATAGTCAGTACGGTGGTTTTGGTACATTCCCTATATTAACTGGCCATATAGGAGTATTACATATATGCAGCCTCATTACAAAATTTTTCTTAGTTGCTAATCTGACTGCAAGTTAACAGAAATCTACAGCCTTAATTTGACGCCAAGTTGATTGTAAAAAGGTAGTGCACAATTTGTAAACGCTGGGTAGCTGACGATTCGTAAGTTAACGTTTTTTCTTCGGAATTTAGCTTTCGCTCAAAACCAAAATCTACAGACAATATTAGATAGTAAAATGAATTAGGCAAAACTAACTTTTGAGCAACTCTGGATATCTGGTTAACTGAAATCAAGCCAATTTATACTGAACAGCACATTATCATGTAATTAAAAAGATCAAAGAAATACTTATATACTGTACAAAGTTTTGTCGAAAAGCGACATAATCTACTATGCTAATAGTCACTTTCATTGCAAACTTTTAGCTTAAAAATTCAACTTGACCACAATGGGGTGGTATCTTGGCAGTATCTTGGCAGTTGAAAAGCAAAATTTGAAATGATTTTCCTGTCGAGTTACACTATGTATTTCACTTGTATTGTGTCAGAAATCTGAAAAAAAATCTAACGTATATTGGCTGTCAACTTGAAGGAGAATCGACTCAGTAAGCTTGGAATTCAGTTTGCCTAAAATGTACAACTAGTATTTAACGGCAAAATATAAGCAAATATTCGCTTAGTAATCCTGTCTATTTGGGTAAAAGGATAACTGTATTTTTTTCTATATTTCTCTAACTTAAATTTTTTGTCTCTGTCTTGAATGGAACCTAATCGACAGTAGCATCGTCACTTGGCTTCATAAGGATATCCTCCATTTTGGTGTGGGATCCAAACTTGCTTTCCAAAAAGAGTCGTAGATGTACGCTACTTTGTAGATCATGTTGTACACTCGTTGTCTTTAATGCTTGGCCTCCTGTCTGGTTTAGATTTTACAGTTTTGAGGGGCCAGGCATTAATGACGATAAGTGTACCCATATTGTGATTAAAAGTTCGATAACCACAAGTAAACTGATTATTCGCGAAAAATTCAGCTGCTATTTTTACTGTTGTTATTATTTTTTTCATTATTTTTCTCTATCAGCTACGGGTGGCAACACTAGCGTACTAATAGGTTTGAAAAGAAAGAGCGATATCTAAGACTCAAGGCGGAATATTTAAAGAAACAATGTTAATAAAAAAATATTAAACTGCAAATAAGAAATAAACAAGTTCGGTAAGTCCAAAAATGCACGACTCTTAATGTTCATTTGATCGTAGAAAATATATGTATATAAAAAAAAAAAGAGAAAAATGCACGACAAAAGTTTTAAGAACAATTTGTTTTCTTTCCTATTACACTAGAAATTTAAATTTCGCTCCGAAAAATAGTCAGATGTATTTTTTCGCGCAGGCGCGACTGGTGTGACGAAAGTATATACGTAAAAAACATATATCGATATACAAAATTAGTTAAATTCTTCTATTAATTATAATTAAACGTGGCCGAATTTGATGACCATTTATGACACACTTCTTCTTCAGCCCTAAAATAATCTTTAAAAAAAAAGTCATTCAAGTAATGGCTTTTTTCTCGAGTTTTTGTGTTTACGGGTTACGGAACTTTTTCTACTGCTTGACGGGAAAATTTTATTTTACATTTTGATGTTTTTTCAGTTATTCAATGCATCAAATTGGTCTTTATAAGTAATAGAATTAATCGTTATTAAAGTCTCTATCCGATGATGTGTAGCTTGGTTAAGTTCTGTAGACTAACAAGAGTGGAACAGTAAAAACAGTAGGAAAGAAGAGTCAAAGAAGCAAAAAAAGCACACTCCAATGCTTCGCATTGAGAGTCTTGCAAAAAATCAAATTGATAATTTGTATGTTGAATAAAAATTCACAATAAAAAAAAAAATACATTAATATTATATAATAAAAATGATTAAAAATAAAATGAATGATTGAGGTGTGCACTTTTGAATTTTCCAACATTTATTATTATATTGGTGTCAGCGCTGGATTGTTAAGTGAAAATTATTTACGTTTTATTTCTAAAAACAGTATATCAGCCTTTTTGGCATTTGTAGGCCATCGTATTGTTTTAACATTCAAATTATCAATTTCTACCCAAGTTGAGTTATTTTTTATAACTGCATTGTAATTATTAAATTTGTTATTTTCACTAGACTAAAATATGGCACTTGCTACATGGTATGATTGATTACAGAGGACTACTTTCGATAATGGAACAGCTTTTACAAAACCTTTTTTTGTAATGATTTTAGAGTTCTTTAAAAATGATACATTTAATTTAACGATTACTATGTCTTGGAAAGAACTAAATGAAATTTCACTCTTACTTTGCCTTTCTGCTTTACAATTATTACAGAATTTCAAGTCATCAAACCAATATCCGTATGATTTATCAATTAACTCTGGCAAATTATAAACTTTATTTTCATCCGATATCTCAAGAGATAAAATATAATCTAAAATTTCGTACGAATTTGTATAGTTACAAACTGTACACCGATCAGTACGTATTAACTTATATTGTACTAAGCTACTGACATCATTGTTTTCACTACAAATTGTTCTTAGTATGAGTGATGGATCTATTTCTTGATTAGAACTTAGATTTTTCAATATTGAATCTTTAATAAAACTCGATTTCAATATCGTTTCGTTAGTTATATATGTATTTAATAAATTTTGCAAGCTCGTATTTTGATCTACACTTTTACATTTACTTTGCAGTGAAGATCTCAATATTTTACGTTAAATATACATTGAATAACAGAATTTATAGAACTAGAAATACCATCAGAGTTTTCAATACCATGAACTGATAATAAGTCTGCACGTGAAGTTTTTTTAGTATTCTTTTGCTCATTGAGAACAGGATTATATTCCTCAATTCCCCAAATTAAATCCCATACTTTAGGCCAACGTTTTTCGGTGATTCTGATAACTGGAAGATCACGTTTATAAATTTTTCTTAAACGATTATATTCTTCAATTGCTGCTGAATTTGATTTGATAGAATGTGGATCAAAATTGATCAAATGCAATCCTTCGATTTTTGTTACACGAGAAAAAGCTACGTAAGATTGACCTACATTAGACAGTATTTCCTACATCAATAATAGCATTGTTTAAGCTTAAACCTTGACTTTTATGAATGGTAACGGCATAACTAAGACATAATGGAAACTGCTCTCTTATAACAAAAGCTTTATCTAAAATTTGAAACTTAACTTTGATTCTTTCAATAGCATTTTCTACGCCATTTCCAAAGTCTACATTGACAGATTGTATAGTATGGTTTTGAACTGATCTTGAAATCGATTTAACAGTGCCAATAGCACCATTAACGAGACCGAGACTGACATCGATATTACGTCTTAACATTACTTTTGCACCGATTTTGATCTTAATAATCTTTGCAAGTCCAGCAGTTCGGCTTGCATCTTCCTCTATGTTATCTAAAGTATCAGACGCTTTTTTCTTTAAAAATTTTGGACAGTCGATATGATCACGGGAGTTAAGAATAATTTCTTCAGATAGAATTTTTTCTAACATTATTGAATTAATAAGATCACATTGTTTACAAGTAGGTAATAAGCAAACCGTATCTAATGGTAATTTATTTATATAATTACATATTTCATTTAATCTCTCATAATATGATAGTGAAGAATCGATATTAATTTTTCTTTTTTCTAGTAATTTAATGTCATTCTCAGTCATTGCACCAACCCGAAGTCGAGATAATAATTCAGCATAAGCTTTATCTGTTTTCTGGCGCATGTTTATTGTCAATTCATCATAGGTAAATAAATTGATCCATAAGTTACTACAACTCAATGAACCGATGTACTTTTCTACGTCTGATAATGATAACGTTTTATAAGCTGGATCTTCATGAACTGGAGGAAGTTGGAGTAAATCACCGAAAACAATTATGTGTTTTCCGCCAAACCAATCATCAATATTAAAAATTTCCACCAATCTCAAATGTATGTATAATAAAGTAATATTAGATATCATTGATATTTCATCAATAATGAATAAGGTAACGCCCGTCAATTGATCTCGTAACATTTTCAAAACATTATCAGGTAGCTGTTCATAACGTGGTGTGAAACCGTGTTCAACAGGTAACTGAAATACTCTATGTGCAGTAAGACCGTTAATGTTAAAAGCTGCAATACCTGTCGGAGCTGTAACAATAGTTTCTTGATTCATTTCTTCTTTCATCCAACGCTTAATCAGCTGAATGAGGAAACTTTTTCCAGTTCCACCTTCTCCACTTACATATAACCTTATGTTTTCATCATTGGACTGTACTCCATTTTTTATTTTATCTAAAACTCTTACATGATCAGAATTCATTTGGTTCATCATATCTAAAAGGGTGAAATTATTTACCAACTTCTCTGCAGCATCCTTCAAATCTTTAACTACTGTATCTATTTCAACAGGATTACAGCCGACTGATTTATTGGTTAAGCCATTGTCATTATTATTTTCATCATCATTATAATCTGGATTATTACATTTTTTTTCTATCTGATTTTTGATATAGTCTAAACCTTTTTGAAATTCTTCGTTATATTCATGATATTCTTTAGCTTCTTCTAGCATATTTTGTTGAAATGAAAAAGACTCTGTATACGTTTCAAATTCATTTTTTAATTCTTCCGTATCTCTCCAAGATTGGAATAACAGTAAAAGAGAATAGAAATAATTTTCAGGTTGATTTGCAATATTGTATCTAAAATGATTTATTAAATAACTTCGAGATCTTCGTTTTAAAAATACTGAGGGCCGAAATTCATAATATTCGTATAAGTTATTTTGAGGTTCTTTTTTAGTTATTTCGTACCATTTAGCGAAGTCATATAGACTTAAAAGTTCTAACTCTTTAGGACGCTTAGGGTAATAATCATCAATAAATGATGGACAGAAGATATCAGTTGATTCAGGATTAGATTTTTTTAATTGTTCGATTTCATCTTTAGTTTTTAATTTTCTATTTCTAACCATCCGGACATCTAACCATCGTATTACAGTGTTTGAATC
This sequence comes from Microplitis deprimator, assembly GCA_964016945.1. Taxonomy (NCBI): domain Eukaryota; kingdom Metazoa; phylum Arthropoda; class Insecta; order Hymenoptera; family Braconidae; genus Microplitis; species Microplitis deprimator. Next base: position 14,782,845 of record OZ024712.1, read on the forward strand.
TGTTCCATACAGCGAAATACCTAACAATGTATTAGCAGCTTCGAGAGCCCCTATTTCTCTGTGATTTAAACTTCGAAATGCAACTTTCCACAATAATTGAGGAAGTGTTTTTGTAGAGTTAATTTCACTTACTGTTTCTGAAGTTTTAGCTGTTTCTTCTTTAGTTACATATTTTGTAACATATTGGCTCAATAATGTCGATTTTTCTCCAATAAATTGAATGTCCATATTTTCTTCCCATAAAGATAATAGAGTTGGATTGTAGTCATTAATATAAGCTTCCTTTTCAGTACGAGGAAGATCATAGAGTCGACTTTTACTCTTCAGATTTTTACGTCCGGCAATTGATGTTGTTGGATCACGAAGCACAAACAAATCATTGATAGGACGTGGGAACCCGAATCTACAGGCCTTAATAATCTTTCCTGATTTTTGTTTCTTTTTTCGTAAGCAATAATCATTATGATGATGATGCTGATGAGTAGTGACACGTCTATGAAGTGTTGGTGAAATATTTTTGTCAGGTATCTTACAGGTTACATATTTCATTATAAATTCAACAATTTCTTCATTAGAATTAATGCCCATAATTGGGGCGCCTTCCACCCAAAATAACATGTGAAAATGTTGAATTCCTCGACCTTGATATTCTCGGCGCCAATAATAATAGACTACTTTTCCAAGTGGTTGGCTATCAGATAAAATAAAGTCAAGAATAGCTTTGAACTTATTCTCTATAAATCTCGAGACAGACACTGGGTCAGCAGCAATAACTTCACTAGAAGATAATTTATCTTGTTTGGAGCATTTATTTCCTTCACATATTCTATTAAATCGTCCCATAACCATTCAGCAAGGCTTATTGTAACAAACCAGGATGCAGGGCCATAATTCCTCGTCATACAGTGTATATCATTTCTAGGTTAACTCCAAAATCGCGCTGAATTTCGTAGCCGGGCGAAAATAGTATTTAAATTCGCTTCCAAAGCACCGCTTTTTAAATATTTTAAGTAAGTTTCTGCAGTATATCGTTCACGGGGATTTGTGACATTTAATGCGTGATAAATACCTTGACCCAGTTGACGAATATTAGAATCATGCAATAAGAAAAAAAGATACTGTTGATTTAAACGAAATCGGGAATCTGCAGATTTTAATCTCGCTTTTATGTATTTATAATCTGTAAGACGTACTTCTCTTTTTTCATGTTGACCATTTTTACCAAGAGGATATAAATCTGGAAAACATTGTAAGTCTAATGTATGAATGCGATTATCTAAAGGCTTATCGTTGATTTTTTACATTTGATACATATTTGTCGAAGTTTCATTCATTCTTTTATCATAGAGGGGATATATAGTACAATGTTCATATTGAGAACAATTCGCGTTTAATATTTGAGTTATCATAGCTCGTGGTTTGTTACTTTCTATTATACGTTCATGAAGATTTATTTCTTTATATTTGTTAATTTTTTGCGTATTATCGCCTTGTGCACTCGTCCTTGCGCTATTAATATATTCTTCATCACAAATAATATTGCTTCTATTTTCTTAAATGTCATTTTCATTCCTTGGAGATAAATTGCTGTAACTATGATCTGTATAAACTAAATTCTGTGTTACTTTTGTCTCATTTATTTTTCTTTTATTCATTTCGGCATTTATATGATTCTGGTTGATTGCGCTAGTTTGCAAATCGAAACAATTTTTGTTTTCATTTTGCTGCTCATTTTTATATTCATGGAGCTGAAATTGGCGGCCACCGGCTGGCGGCTCAGCTGAAATTCACAGGGCCGAAACGTAGTCATAGGGGCCCCGGACACGTGTACATCAAGTCATGTTAGACTATTGCACGCGTATCTGCGAGAGAGTGTCGAGTGCGTCTCTCTGTGCGTGCGTACATAAATGGCTACGAGCGTTACTTCGTGTGTGTGTGTGTGTGTGTGTGTGTGTGTGTGTGTGTTTGTGTGGGCAGTTATGATGATTAAAAATAAATTATAAAACAACGATTTCTTTGATAAATTTTTAAGAATTGTTTTATGATATATCAACAATAGTCGATTATTCCGAAAATTTCAAGCGATCATAACCTCAACTTTCAAGAAGATTTATCTTATCTTCAAACTGAATCGAGCTTTTTAACTAAAAAATAACTACACGAAGTTTTATCAAGATCAATGTAGAATTGTAGTTACTATTGTGGGAAAACGACACATATCATATATATGTATATATATATATATATAAGGTCGGGCGGGGGGGGGGGGGGGGCGTAGGATAGGCAAAACGGGATATCCCCAAAATTAAAAAAAAAAAAGTTTTCTTTTTTTTTTCGTCTAATTACTATAAATTCAATACATTTGCGCATTTTTAGCCCTACGCATGACACTTGGGGCAAAATGGACCAGCCGAAAATTCTAAAAATATGATTATTTCAAATTTTTATCGTCAAATTAAAAAAAACTTAATATATTTACGCGTTTTCAGCCCTACCCATAACACCTAGGGCAAAATGGACCAGCCGAAAATTCTGAAAAACTGATTCTTTTATATTTTTATCGTCAAATTAGAAAAAATTTAATATATTAATATAAAGGATTTTAATCTTCTTTTCGGCTGATTTTCTATAACTGGGCCGAATTTGGTCACTAAAACTATTCGAAAATAATATTTTATTTTTTAATTGATAAAGTTTTTTAAATAATGCAAAAAAATCTGTAATTGAAAAAAATCAAAAAACACGTTTTTTGGATTTAAAATAATGACAAATAATAAATATAAAATTGTTTTTTTTTTATTAAATAACGATTAGTAATTAAACTAATCGAGGGGGAACGATTTATTACAACTCAAAAATTTTTTTTCAGTATTATCAAACCAAAAATAGTTGTCAAGAGAAAAGAAAACTTTCTCAATGACGGAAACAATAAAAAATGAAAAAATTATCATTTTTTGGAGGGGGGCCTCTGCTCCACAAAGAAAAAAAAATTGAGCAAGTAAAAATATTCATATAGTAAAATGTTTCAACACGAAGAAATTTTTTTAACACCAGTAAAGAATAGTCATACCGGTGGCGGCATTATTTTCACACCGCTTCAGGTATTGAAATTTAATGCCCATTGAGAAAAATGAGTTTATATTCTCAGTGTTCCTTACTTGTTTTACTTCTTTGTAATCCCTTATCATGTTTTTAGTCTTAATATGCCGCGTCTGTTGAAAATTAAAAAAATTTGGGGCATAGCCCAATAATTGTTTAATATGAAACAATTAATTTTTCTATTAAAATGTATAAAATAAAAGCTGAAAAAATTGATTAATTTATAACAACTAATACTATAACAGCTGGTAGACTTACTGACGCGGTACGCGCAGTTCTGAGTGACTGGCGGTAATGCGTGCGCAACTCTCCTGTTTAAAATATTAGCAGTGGTGACATATTATACAGAAAATAACAAAATAACTAAACAATAAATATTTAATGTTAATAATTGAATTGAATATTAAATAATTATTATAATAATCCTCTTCTAAAAAGTTGATGACCGGATGTCGTATCGTTTTATGTCACTTCTGTGACTATTTTATTCGGTTGTCGATTGGTCGACTGAGATAGTGGCGGTATTTTTGAAAGAATGAAGGCGAGCGAAGCGAGCATCTTAAGTCTAGTATTTTAAACAAGAGAGCTGCGCGCGCATTACCGCCAGTCACTCAGAACTGCGCGTACTACGTCACTAATTCTATCAGCTGTTAGTATTATTTGTTGTAAATTAATCAAGTTGAAATTTCTTTCAAAAAACGAATATTTGTAACGATACACCTCTTAATATCAATATTAAGGGCTCAAACTTGCACAATAATTTTTTTTGGTCGTCAGGAATAATATTTTCACAGTATCGAAAGAAAAAAAATATAGTCGAATTTTTTGGCCCAGTCTAATATATATATCCGAGGGTGGGCCAAAAAAAATCTATTTTTTTTTCTTTAGATACGTAAAAACATGGTTGAAAATGATGAAAGAAAAATTCTGGTAAAGTTTGAGCTCTTCATATTAACGTTAAATGGTGCCGCTCCGTGATTTTTGATTTCCTATTTAAATAAGATGGGGAAAAAAAATTCAACAGTTAACACTATACAGATAAGCCCAGGATATAGTTTGTAGAAAATTTAACACGCTACAAAAAAAGTCTCTTATCATTTTTTGATAAATCTATCTGTTCAAAAGTTATTGGAGCTCAGAGTTGAGTTATAGTAAATTACGAGATTTTTTTACTTTTCTAGCGAAACGATCAAATTTATCACAAAATGCCATAGGATCTTTTTTGTAGGCAATTTAAATTCCTACAAATTATCTCTGATAAAGTTTTTTCGGATTCCGCATAATTTTCAAGTTATTCCCATCTTAATGTCAAGCTCTTAAAATCAAACAGAAAAGGATTTTTTTAAGAGCTGATGTTTACTTAAGAGGTGAAGTTCAATTTTCATCGACATTTAAAGCCTAGAATTTGATAAAAAATTTTTTAATAGAATAAATATAAAAAATAATTAAAAAAAATAAAACACTGAGAAAATTAAATTTTTGTTGATCTTTGAGGCCTCGTTACTTGTAGAAAATTAAAATTCCTACAAATCTACAGTGGCTGAAATTTGAAAAAAAAAAAAAAAAAAAGTTTTTCATAGTCTTAATAACAAAAAAACTAAAATAAAAAATTTTCTCGTGTATTTTATTTGGGACAGGGGGACCCTTCTTTGTGATAGCTCAAATTCAAAGATATCTGGCAAAAATTCGGCGAGGATTTTTTTATAGTATAAAGTTACTTATGAGCCCATAAAACGTTAAAAAAAGAATATTTGTTTTTTTTTTTTGGGACACCCTTATATGTATATATATATATATTAATATATATATATATATATATATATATATATATATATATATATATATATATATATATATACATATATATATTAATACATACATCAACTTTTCAACAAAATAGTAATTGGGTACCTACTAGACTAGCTAAGATAGAAAATAGTAAAATTTTTTTTAAGTTTCGTCATGAGGATAAATACAACAGTTAGATTTATATAAAATATACTATAAATTGATGCGAATCATTGATTACTAGACTCTTATAAAAGAAAAGTGTAAAGATGGTTGTTAGGATGTTATATGAGAACACAGTGGTTATTTACAGTTTATTTTCAAGTAGAGGCATGCTACCGCGTCTTTCGAAAGATTTTAGCTGGATAAAAAAAAAAAAAAAAAAAAAAAAAAGAAGGAAAACATTTAGTTCAAACCTAAGTAGCGAGCACACGAAACGTAAGCTTGTCTGCCTTTGTTGAGTGTCGAATACCGTGTGGAGCGAAGCTGCCGACTACCGTCTCCCACCATAACGACTACGCAAGCGCAGTTCTCTAAAACTCGGTCTTCCATTGTCTCAACGTCTCAATATTTTTATTCCGGTCACTAAGTATCTAAATATATGGTAAACATTGAATTGTTTGTTTCAAAGAGTTATTAATCCTATTGTTCTTTTTTTTTCAATAATGACTACTGTGACAGTTGATTGTTAATATCATTAATATCAAGTGTTAATATTTTTGGTGTGGTTCAATCTGAATTTATTGTCTACCGTTTTATTTTTTAATTTTTTGTTGTACTGAGTTTACAAGTGGTGTAACAGATTTATGGCATGATCTATAATTATTAAAATACTTTGATTTCTCTTTTTAATATTTATTCATCTTCTCTCTGTTTGTGGTAACTATATATAAAAGTGGAAATACGTTAAAAGTGTTATGTTAGTTAAATTTTTTACTTTGTGAACAAAACTTTTTATTTTTATTACGATGTTTTTTAATTTTTATGCTTTAACTACAAAATTTTTTCATGGCATTTTGTTTATCTAAATAATTTACTTTTAAAAATTATTTTCTATTTTTATGTACAAATGATTTGAATAAGTTTTTTTGTTTAATTTAGTAAAGTAGTGCGTTAAAAACATTTTATTGAAAGATTAAAAGATCGCAATTGATTATTTTTTTTGTGATGTATGGAGATTGCTTTTTTTTTTATATAATGTAATATATAATAACTCTTTGTAATGAAGACAATGTAAACAACAATGTAAAATTTCTATAGCGTTATATTTAAAAAAAAATTATATTTATTAATAATAGACATAGGAAAGATAATTAGTAATTCTGTTCTTAGCGATGTCCATTTCGCATTTATAATTTTCATTATTTATTTTATTATTAACAATATCTCATAGTTAATGATTAATTGAATATTGTATATTATAACTTTTGTTTCTTTAGCTGTAATATTTATCTTTAGCTATAAAATTAACAAGTTTTTTCTTACAGAGTAATTTACTATATTACTTATTTATAAATTTTTATTTAACTATATTTTTTCATTTTCTTCTATTGGACCATTTTTATTAACAATTACAATGGATTTTACAAATCAAGATATTGCTCATGCAATCTTTGCATGCTTTACTGAGTCAAACTTTGATAGTTTAGATGAATTTACAGATTCGTTATTTCCAGCATCTTACAAAGTAAACACTTCAGTATGGTTTAAAATTAGCCAAAAAATTTTAAATGGAAGAACTGAAAAAATCATTAAAACGTGGGTTCGAACGTTTTATTACCGATATAAACGAAATAAAGAGGATATTTTGAAACTAGTACAATCTCAAGTTGCCAAAAATACAACTCCGTCAAAAATTGATGATTTTTCAACTGATATAGCTACCGACATTTCATTTAAAATCTCTCATGCATCTCCGGAAATCCCTTTCATTGACTTCCAACCTGAGTTGCCTGATGAGCCTTCGAACGATATTTTAGACAGTTTAAATCAAGAAGTATTAAGTGAATTTTGTTACCATGATGTTGATGCATTTCATGATGTTTCCGAAGAAAAGTCCCCAGAACAAACTTATGTAGATGAATTTCCAAAATTTAATTCCAGCATTCCAATTGAACCCAATAAATCTATACAAATTGATGAGAAAAATTCAACAGATAATGATACTTCAAATATCAACAACAATAATTCAATAGATAATAATGATAAATCTTCAAACTCATTCACAGTGACAGCCAATAAAGATGTAACAGTTAAATTATCTGAGTCATGGATGCATCAAGATTGTCCTTTTGAAATACCTATATCATTTAGCCAACAATTCCTGTCGAGAAATACCAAGAGATTAACAACCGGTTGGACTGATGCTTTTGAAACGCATTTTTCCAAAATTTACAAAAATTGTGTACTTATTATAGATTGGCATAAAGGCAAATGCATTGCAGATTCGAGATATCAACTCCGAGTTCATGGTCATTGCAAGCATTTTAAATGCACAGCGTTTAAATTTGTTTGGGAAACAAATCTTGATGCAACTTGCGCTAACATGGTTTATGTTTTTCGTAAGTCGGAAATCAACCATTTACCAAAAGAGTGTCACGCTCGAAAATTAACTGGCGATAAACGAAAACAATATGCTGTCGATTTACGAAGTACTTCAGCTTTAAAAAAGAAATTGGAATTACTTAGCAATGTAGATGAGGAAAAAATAAAGAATGGGAATTTAAATGACGTTGCAAATATTGATAAGCTACAAAAGCTTTCTAGTGAAGATAGATCACGATTTGACTTAAGTAAAGATTTTTTAGATTTTATGTCTAAGCTAGAAAAACAATATTCTACTAAATGGCGAGGATCAGTATTCAATAACTTTATCCAAAGTTTTTCTCTTAAGCCCTTTGGTCTTCTCTTATACACTGAAGAACAACTGCAAGAGCTTGTTGCAATAAAAAAAGGTGAAGTTTTTTGCTGTCTAGATTCTACGGGCCGAATAGTAGCAAAACCGGACGATGTTTCAAAGTCAGTATATTATTATACATTACTTTTACCCGGAATGATCGTAAATGATAATAATGACAAAGTAGGACCGTTTCCGATTGCAGAGTTCATCAGCGATTCACATGCGGTTCCTCATGTGCAAGATTTTTTATCGAAAGTTAGCTATCATACAAAACTATTAACAACCAGAATGCCAGTCATAGATAAACTGGAAACAGACTTTAGTATGACACTGCTGCAAGCGTCATCTTTGGCATTGAATAAAATTGCTCTAGTTGATTATATAAATTTAGTCTATAAAAATTCCACCCGATTGAAAGAAATGACAGTCCTTCACATATGTTCATCACATATGATTAAAACCGGAATCCGGCAAATGAAAAAGCTGGTCCTCAGCAAGGAACACAGCAAATTAGGTAGAAGATTATTATCTATACTGATTCACAGTCCAGACAATGAAACTATTTTCAATATCTTTGAAGTGTTATGGAAATTATTTGTGATTCCTCTATCTGATGAAGAGAGATCGGAGTGTGTCAGCTATGTTTCAGATTTTAAAGCCATATTTGAAAATGAAGAAAAGTTAAACAATACCGACGACATTTCAGAGGAAGATTTATTCGAATTTTCTCACGAACACGATGATTTGGATATCGCGGATTCAAGTTCGACAAAAGAATCCTACTATTATAAAGAGGCAGAAAAAATAGTTGAACGATTACAAGAAAACATACCCCCAGATGATTTCAACATTATAAAAAAACGTACAGAGTATAAATTTGCATCATATATTTTTAATTTCTGGATCCCACGTGCTGCTCTTTGGTCTGGAATCCAACTAAAAAAGTTTAACATATTAAGAGACTCTAATGCTCCTGTAGAAAATTGGCACAATCAAATTAAGAATTATATTTTAGGTGGTGAAATAAATGTACCAGCAACAAGATTTGTGCAAACGCAAGAAAAATTATTGCGTGGAAGATTAGTAGAGCGCAAGTACACGTTAAAAACGGAAAGAAAAAAACGTAATTTTAAAAATAAACCTCAAGACCGAGATGATGAAATTGCCGAAGAATTTTGGCTGAGACAGAAAGAGATAGCAGCAAAAAGGGTCAACAAACATTTTGTGGTTCCAAAAATTATAAAACGCCCAAAAATTGATGATACTGGCTCAGTTACTGAAGTGGAATATTTCGATGTCGAAAAAGATGCCTCAGAACCCGACGGTAATACATCAGAGGAAGAACGTTCACTGTTTGATGTCGACAGTAATCTAAATGTACAGGAAAACACAAATAAAACAAATGAATTATTGGATCATGATAACTCCTACATTAACGATTATAGTGTAAACGGAAGTAATAACATTGAATCACAAAAAGAAGATGATGAAGTATTACAAAGAGCTCGAGAATTGTTTTCAACGACTAAAGATTATCCCGATAATTATAAAAAATTAAAGAGATGCGTACGGGGATTTGATATAGACGAAATAGATTTTTGTTCACTAGAAAAAAACACATGGATAACCGATAATATTATCAATGGTTTTGGAGGTATCTTAGTGGACATGGCAAGAAATCAAGGAGCAAGTGTTATTTACCTCGAAACCCTGTTAGCCGGTGGTTTAATGGACAAAACTTTAAGCAATGGATTTAAAAGCTGGCTTTGTAAAAATGAGTTGCATTCTTATAAGTGCTGGATAATTCCATTACTTGAAGTTTATCGCAGGCATTGGACGCTTTTCGTTGTAGACTTTGAATCCTGTACGATTATATATCTCGATTCGTTTCATCATAGGCCGAAAAGAGTATATGTTGAACAATTAACGTCGTTAATTACAAGATATTCAAAAATCACTTTGAACGAGCTTTCGAATTTATGGACCGTATACGCAGCGGAAGATACTCCTTCGCAAGAAGATGGTTCAAATTGTGGAGTCCACGTATGCATATGGATTTACATCATTTGTATGTCAGTACCACTGAAATTTGAACAATCTGACATGGATTATGCACGTAAAGGCATTTGTCGAATGCTCGTCGACACAGTATTTGACAAATATCCGGAAAATCGCAGCCGCGTAGCGATAAGGAATAAAATTTTTAGTTCCTCGCCGAAAAAAAAAAGAAGGAAATTTAGTCGGAATAAATTTACCTCTCACGAGAATACCACCGAGTCCGTATAAAAATACGGTAGAAATGTGTTCTGCATTATTAAAAAAAAAATAGAATTTTTTATTTTTTATTTTTAAAATTAAAAATAAGTTAAACATAATAACTACGATAAAAAAAACCCTAGCTATATTACAAAGTAATATAATGTTATGAATTATATAGTATTAGACTATAACAAAAGAAATAACATTTTCCATTGAATAAAATAATTTCTTATTTTCAAAAATCAATAGTACAAATTGTACCTTTCATTCTTATTTACTTTTAGTTACTTGACCCATTAAGTATTGCAAGTCAAAATATAATACAGAATATATATATCTTGTACATATATTAATATATTTTATAAACAGAAAGAAAAGATTTCTCCACGTAAAAACTTTTAACTGACCCCAAAAATTTTTAGCATAATAAATTAAGAACGAAAACTTTCTTGGACGTCAAAAAATTTTCGTAGCGCTAAATGATTTTTTTTCGAGATAAGAAAGATTTGCACTAAAAAAATGTTTTTCTGACATAAAAAAATTTTTTTTTATCAATTCATAGTGGAAACTTTTTTCTTCCGCCAAGATATCCTTTTTTTCAATATACACTACAATAAATGTTATTAAGTGTATTTCATTAGTTTAAATTCTTCTGGAGCTATGAAAAGTATGTGATGAGTAAATTTAGTTCCACTATAAGCACTCTAAAAGACGACGGATTTTGAAAAGTTCCCACTATGAATATCGACGATTTTTTAGAGATTCGAAAAATATTTGCTTCTCTCCGATATTTGAAAATCGATTTATCTTGAATCGTGAGCGTTTTCAGGTCCAAGGATGTTATTCTGACTATTTACAGAGTGATGCTCGCGCGCGCGTGTGTGCGTGACTGCGTGTGTGTGAGTGTGAACGTTTTACCACTTTTAAATTAATTCTCCAATTTAAATGGTTCTTGCGACGATTGAAAGGGTTTAACAGCTGTCAATTTTTCTTGTAATTTTAGATTATTCGATCAACCAGACAGTGAGATAAATAAGGACGAATAAATGATTTTTTACTGGTTTTCTTTAAATTTCTCATATACCACATACTCATGAAATTTGAAAATCTAATTGTTTACTGAACGAGATAAAACGTGTGAATTGTAGCAAGAATAAGAAAAATCGGCTAAAACACGTGTGGAATATCAATAGAGAATTTTTTAAAAAATAAACATTTACTTGGGCCTTCCAAGATACGTCATGACACAATATACTAAATGTTTCAAAAAAAATATATATCAGATCCTGAGTTCACGGTCTCTATTAAAAAATAAATAATTCGTAGTGATCGGTTCGTTTATTTTAAAAACAACGTAAAAAAGAAAAAAAAAAAATTGCTCTCGAAAATATTTTCGGTTGTGATTAAATGATATGAAGCCTTTCACGCATTTTCTACAATATTTACATTATGTTCCGTAAGTATATCAAAGTGTATCGAACAGGTTTCCTTGAGAATAATAGCATAATAAAATTTTGGGTTGCATGTTCCATAAATTATTTGACCTTTTCTCAATCGTCGTAGTTTCGACCTACACATACTGATTTCCAATATGACGAGACAGAAAAACTGATTGTCTTTGGAAGTATTTTAGCTCAAATATAAAAAAAAAGACTCCAGCTCTTGGATATCATAGGCAATCGAACAAGTGTCCTGCATCTGATACCTGTGATTTGCATAATCTCACAACTTGCTATGATTTATTTGAATATCTGATTATCTTCATATGATCCAGGAATTTTCATTGATTTCGTGAAGATCTACCTTTTAAAAGTGCCCCAGCAAGTATCAGATTTTACGAGGACGGCCAAGAGTTAAAATCCTAAGAAAAGTGCAAACTTTCGCTATTTCTTGGAGATTTTATAGATGTATAGCGTAATTGAATTTAAATCCCTCAAAAACTTATCTGCGAAGTCCTCCAGATATCCTCTAGAAAATTCCTACCAAGTTTCAGATTTTTCGCAACTTAGTCAGAAGCTACAATCGTAAGGAAGGTGAAAATTTTGGGGATTTTTCAAGTACATAGCGTTATTAAAATTTTGCTCCCTCGAAAATTTATCCGAGATGTCTTTGAGATACCTCCTAGAAGTTCTCTACCAAGTTGCAGATTTTTCGTGCTCTGCCGGAAGCTACAATACTAAGAAATGTGCAAATATTCGCAATTTTTCGGGATTATTCGGGTACATAGCGTTATGAAAATTTTGCTCCCTCAAAAATCCGGTCGGGATATCTTTGAGATACCTTCCGGAAGTTATCTACCAAGTTTCAGATTTTTCGCGCTCTGCCGGAAACTGCAATACTAAGAAACGACCAAATATTCGCAATTTTTCGGGATTATTCGGGTACATAGCGTTATAAAAATTTTGCACACTAAAAAATCCGGTCGGGATGTCTTTGAGATACCTTCCGGAAGTTATCTACCAAGTTTCAGATTTTTCGCGCTCTGCTAGAAGCTACAATTCTAAGAAACGTCAAAATTTTCGGGATTTTCCGGGATTTTATGAGTTTATAGCGTTACAAAAATTTTGCTCCTTCGAACATCCATCTGAGATGTCTTCGAGATACCTTCTGGAAGTTTTCTCCCAAGTTGCAGATTGTTCGCGCTCTGCTCGAAGCTACAATACTTAGAAACGTGCAAATATTCGCAATTTTTCGGGATTATTCAGGTACATAGCGTTATAAAAATTTTGTTCCCTCAAAAATCCGGTCGGGATGTCTTTGAGATACCTTTCGGAAGTTATCAACCAAGTTTCAGATTTTTCGCGCTCTGCCGGAAACTGCAATCCTAAGAAACGTCCAAATTTCCGGAATTTTCCGGGATTATTCAGGTACATAGCATTATAAAAATTTTGCTCCCTCAAAAATCCGGTCGGGATGTCTTTGAGATACCTTCTGGAAGTTATCTACCAAGTTTCAGATTTTTCGCGCTCTGCCGGGAGCTACAATACTAAGAAACGTAAAAATTTTTTCAATTTTTCGGGATTATTCGGGGACATACCGTTACAAAAATTTTGCTCCTTCGAAAATTCATCTGAGATGTCTTTGAGATACCTTCTGGAAGTTATCTACCAAGTTTCAGATTTTTCGCGCTCTGCCGGAAAGTGCAATCCTAAGAAACGTCCAAATTTCCGGAATTTTCCGGTATTTTATAAATTTATAGCGTTACAAAAATTTTGCTCCTTCGGAAATTTACCTGAGATATCTTTGAGATCCCTTCTGGAAGTTATCTACCAAGTTTCAGATTTTTCGCGCTCTGCCGGAAGCTACAATCCTAAGGGACGTAAGAATTTTCGGGATTTTCCGGGATTTTATGAGTTCCAGCGTTACAAAAATTTTGCTCCCTCGAAAATTCATCCGAGATGTCTTTGAGATACCTCCTGGAAGTTCTCTACCAAGTTGCAGATTATTCGCGCTCTGCCGGAAGCTGCGATACTAAGAAACGTGCAAATATTCGCAATTTTTCGGGATTATTCGGGGACATACCGCTATAAAAATTTCGCTCCCCCGAAAATCCAGTCAGGATGTCTTCGAGATACCTTCCGGAAGTTATCAATCAAGTTTCAGATTTTTCGCGCTCTGCCGGAAAGTGCAATCCTAAGAAACGTCCAAATTTCCGGAATTTTCCGGGATTTTATGAGTTTATAGCGTTACAAAAATTTTGCTCCCTCAAAAATCCAGTCGGGATGTCTTTGAGATACCTTCCGGAAGTTATCTACCAAGTTTCAGATTTTTCGCGCTCTGCTAGAAGCTACAATTCTAAGAAACGTCAACATTTTCGGGATTTTCCGGGATTGCATGAGTTTATAGCGTTACAAAAATTTTGCTCCTTCGAACATCCATCTGAGATGTCTTCGAGATACCTTCTGGAAGTTCTCTACCAAGTTGCAGATTTTTCGCGCTCTGCTCGAAGCTACAATACTTAGAAACGTGCAAATATTCGCAATTTTTCGGGATTATTCAGGTACTTAGCGTTATAAAAATTTTGCTCCCTCAAAAATCCGGTCGGGATGTCTTTGAGATACCTTTTGGAAGTTATCTATCAAGTTTCAGATTTTTCGCGCTCTGCCGGAAACTGCAATACTAAGAAACGTCCAAATTTCCGGATTTTTCCGGGATTATTCGGGTACATAGCGTTATAAAAATTTTGCTCCCTCATAAATCCGGTCGAGATGTCTTTGAGATACCTTCCGAAAGTTCTCTACGAAGTTTCAGATTTTTTGCGCTCTGCTAGAAGCTACAATTCTAAGAAACGTCAAAATTTTCGGCATTTTCCGGGATTTTATGAGCTTATAGCGTTACAAAAATTTTGCTCCCTCGAAAATTCATCTGACATGTATTCGAGATACCTTCCGGAAGTTATCTACCAAGTTTCAGATTTTTCGCGCTTTGCCGGAAACTGCAATCCTAAGAAACGTTCAAATTTCTGGAATTTTCCGGGATTTCATGAGTTTATAGCGTTACAAAAATTTTGCTCCCTCGGAAATTCACCTGAGATATCTTTGAGATACCTTCTGGAAGTTATGTACCAAGTTTCAGATTTTTCGCGCTCTGCCGGGAGCTACAATACTAAGAGACGTGCACACTCCGCAATTTTTTCGTGTATTTTATCTCCCAGAAACGTTGTCCTATCAAAATTTTATCCAAGTTGCCTGCAAGAGCCTTATCGATCTATTGATTTTTTTCACAACCGTAAAAAATCAAAATTTAGGCTGCTACGTGAATATTTACAATTTTCTGAAATTTCATCGTTAGCAACTGACTTAAAATTGTATTATTTTCGAGACTTAATACAAATGTTTTCTAAAAAATTTCATTGAGATCCATTATGTACTCATTTTTTATAATTACTTGAATCCTTGACTATGGTAATTTTTTTTCAATTTCGAAATATTTGTGTTGATAATTTATGTAATAAACTACTGTTATTCCGGTTCTTTATTTATCTCGGTGCTATTTTTTTCTAACATTAACATTTGTTTCCAACCATTCGCAAGAAATTAAAAATTAAAAATTTTTTTTTTTACGGGGACTCGATTTTCGTACGGCCCTGGATTTTTCAATATGGCGGCCTTACGCTGGCCGCCAGTTTCAGCTCCATTTCCAGATGAAGCTGAAGCTGGCGGCCGCAATAAGCCGCGGCCAGCAAAAAATCAGGGACGTAAACATATAAAGAGTGCCTTGGTCTTATAAAAAAAAACAATTGAATGTTATCTGATATAATAAGCAAGTTACTCTTTTAGTAAAATATGCTGACAAAATATTTAGGCCTGAACTCACTGGAAATCAGTGATTTGTGTAAAAAAAAAAAAAAAAAAAAAAAATTACTTCCCACCGGTTAATTATCTTTGCTAAATTTAGAGCAAAATGATTATTCATCGTGATGGTTTTTGAAGAACCCTAAGAGCCTGGCGAGACTTTTGGGCCCGATATGACCAGGGGTCAGTCAGATAGGCCCGTCCGCAATAAAAAATAAAAAGGCCATTCGGCAGCCGAAATGGAAGGTAGATTTTTCAATTAATTGATATAAATAAATAGTTTTATACATACATATCTTGTTAGTGTATAGTCATGATATGAAATTAGACTCGTTTTCTAGGAGTGAGGGTAAAAAAAGATAACGATTATGATTAATAGAAAACTTCAGATAGTTGATTTGACATAACATTATATAGGTAATGTACCAAACTAACCTCCACATAAATAAAGTATTGAAAATTTAATTAGTATGAGATCATAATTGTAATCGCTGTTACCATGACAAACCCAGTTAAAATAACAATAATACTTTCAAAATATAAAATATCTGTGAAATTAACAGGTTATTTTGTTTACAATAAAATACACGTGACACAATTGTATTATAATGAGAAATTCATAAGTTATGTGGAATGAAAACCATATTTTCGACATTTTTGATTTCATTAAAAAGTTCAAGGGTATCAAATTATTGAAAGAAATAGTCAAAACATAAAGCTTAAGGTCATTAATGCGAGATAATTAGTCAAGCTTTTAGATACTTTTTACGGAATTTGTCTATAAATATGTTTTGAAGTTATATGAGCTTTAGCAGTGATTTAAAAATGATTATCACCAAAAATCATAAAAATTTCAAACAGCTATAATTTCAAAATAATATGAACGATTCAGCCCATCTTTGAACTTGATCAAGATAATTGCCTCTAGAATAAGTGTAGAAAATTTTATTAAGATCCGATAAGAACTGTGGGTGCTATCGTAATGACAAGACAAGTGATAATCATTGGAAGTAGAGGTACATTTGATACATTATAAGTAATAAAAGAAATACTTCTAAAATATAAAATAGCAGTGAAATTCACAGGTTAATTTGTGCACAATGAAATACAACTGACAAAATTGGATTATAATGGGAAATTTATAAGTTATGTGGAATGAAAACCATATTTTCAACATTTTTTGATTCCATTAAAATTTTCAAGACTATGAAATTATTGGAAGAAATGGTCAAAATATAAAGTTTGAGGTCATAAATTAAAGCATATTAGTCACGCTTTAAAATACTTTTTGCAGAAATTATCTATGAGTTGTAGTTTTAAAGTTATATGGACTTGAACGTGATTAAAAACGGATTTTTTCGAAAAATCGTTAAAATTTCAAACAGATATAACTTCTAAACTAATCCACCGATACAGCCCATTTTCGAACTTAACCGTGGTAATCACACATAGAATAAGTGTAAAAAATTTCATTAAGATCGGAGAAGAACTGTAGACGCAATCGTGTCCTCAAAAGTCGGTTATATCTCATATATATATATATATATACATATATACTAGCTGACCCGGCAAACGTTGTTTTGCCATATATATTATTTCTAGGAAACATATTTGTAGTTCAATAAAAATAACTATCTACTATAAGTGTGCGGGGATTAACTTATAATCGAAATTGGTGTATTACCGTACGATGGACGGTGTGGCTCAATAATTTATAGATTAAATTGAATGGAATATAGTTCAGTGCCGGATAGCTCAACTGGTAGAGCACTCGGCGCGATACCGACATGGTCCGGGTTCGATTCCCAGTTCGGGCTATCTGTATTTTTCTCAATTTATCTATAAATTGTCTTATTCAGAAGGTTTGTATGTTTTAGGTTTCCACTATATAAATTGGTGTATTACCGTACGATGGACGGTGTGGCTCAATAAGTTATAGATCAAATTGAATGGAATATAGTTTAGTGCCGAATAGCTCAACTCGTAGAGCACTCGGCGGGGTACCGACATGGTCTGGGTTCGATTCCCGTATGAAAAAACCATATACTGTCGATAATATATAAAAAAATATATGGTAAATAACTGAATATATATGGCGGCAATATTATTAATATTGATTAATTTATGATTTATCATATATAATAATTTATACGTTTAATATTATAATAATCCATATCATTTATAATATATGTGATTATATACATGTAATATTGTATCGAAAATTATATGTCTGCTTTATATATTAATTTATAACGTAAAATATATGTTTCATATATCTTATAAATTAATTTATAATTTCAATATTATTATAATCCATATAATTTATAATATATGTGTTATGTCAGAAATTGACATAAATAAATGTTTCATGGGTATTTGGCCCAAGCCGAAGCCTATAGACCGGGAACCTCAGAGACCTTATATTAAAGAGGATAGGTTTATTTTTAAATTAATAACACGATGTTAAAAATATTAATTCTTAATTATATTGCCAACTTAATTACAAAATTTCGAGGTTTGGAGATTGTGTTTCTTATAACATTAAATCCTTATCGTAATAATCAAAATTCAAATATCCTTTTTAATATTATCCAAAGATAACGGTTAACCGATTAAAAATTAGAGAATAAAAAAATAATTAAAATTCTAAATTGCAGTTCTATATAATTCACATTAAATTGTAATTTAACTAGCGCAAGATGATTTTTAAAATAGTATGGCGAAATTATTTGAAACACTTTTTGAAAAAACAATTTGAAGTAAATCGGAGACGATGTACTTTAACGGATTATCAATTAATTTGAGTTTAGTTATTATTTAAATGCGAATGAAATATTTTTGTCGAGCAATTTTGTAAAGATTAATAGGTGGCTACTAGCCGACGCTAATTTACAATAAAAGTTCGATAGAAATAATTTATTAGGTGGCTACTAGCCCACTCTAATTTACGATAGGAGAAAATGATTATAAAAATGGATCATTAGGTGGCTACTCAGCCGACTCTAATTTATTTTCCAAAGAGAAAAAAAAATTGATAGTTAATGGTATTTAATTAAAAATCGTACCTGGATTTTTTTTATGTAGTACGCTGGTTTACTTAGGTAGTACTTATTTATTCTGATATTTTCGCTCACGGTTTTATATTGCTCGACACTTATTCTTTTTCTACTGTTGAACTTTACACTAGGCTGATCAGGACACGAGAGAGCGAGTACATGTAAAATCTGCCTAGATATAGCGATTTTTTTCGGGTGGACCCAATTCTGTAAATTTGGGGGAATTTCCACGCCTACGCTCTGCCGTGTCCATCCAACTTTTTCCACTTCCTTCCGGAAACCCATTGTTTCGGGGCCGCACTATTCCTTCCACATTGTTTTTCCCACTGACGTAGTTGCTTCGGACCCCCTCTACATGGGTCCTCCACAACCCGCCCATTGACCTTATTGGATAAATTATTTTTTCCCTTTTTTTTTGTTATTCTCATATTATTGTTAAACTATATCATTTGGTAAATCTTATAAACTATATTATTTATAAATGATAATTTTATAAACTACATCATTTTGTAGAATATATAATTTATGGATTAATTTCCTCTTAATTAATTAATTAATTGATTATTCTTATTGCCTATGGTCATTTTATATTCTTTTTCTATTTTTTTAAGTTTTACACGTTTGGTTACTTGATAATTTTTCATTTGAATATTTATTATTTAGTATTTGAATTTTTTTCTATTATAATTTTTTTGTTTGTGTCGCTTTCTATTTTAAATGGTTTTACTATCTTAATGGAAACCTTTTTGCTTGTTTGTTTAACTACTCACTTGTCCAAACACCATAATTTGTTTTTAAATGTTTTTTTCAATTTGGAAACATTCAAAAACTCATGACAGATATGTATTATTTACTTTAGGTCTTATTTAGAGTGTGCTGGCGATAAAAAAGTGCGTCAGCAGCCACTCTGACCCTGGGTGAGGATTAAAATTCCTTTTCACCCAATATTATATTAAAATATAGATTAGGTGTTCGAACAAGTTTCCTAATGTCAACCAAAATGTTAAGTAAAACATAAAATGTAAGATTTAAATAAAATAAAATAAGATGAAATAATATATAAACAAACGAAAAATAGTCTTGACGTAACATATGTAATTGTATACATATGATATTACATCTCAAATTATATACTCGTTTTATATATACACTTATAATTTCAATATTATAATAATTTCGATATTATTATACATAAATAATTTAAAGAATACACTCATACCAAAAATTAAAGGAACAAAAAAATTTTAGAAATTTTTTAGTGATTTTTGCAAGACTGTAACTTCATGAAAAGTAATCGTATCGAGACTAAAAAAAAGCATTTTATAGCTTGAAATCTCTAATTTTATATTTGTGCAAATATATATATTAGGGTGGCGCAAAAAAACCGACTATTTTTTTTTCGATCTCGCATGAAAATTTGTTGGTTTACGATGTTTTAAGAAGCCTCTGAAAAAATCAGCTCGATAAAAAATTTGCAAGAGGTCGCTCACGAATTTTGAAAATATCAAAAATGATTGAAATTCGGATTTTTGATTTCTAAATTTTTTCTTTCTCGTGGCAGCAATAGTTTATATTTGTAAAATCATAACTATGCTGAAAATTTCAGCCCAAAATTTAAATATTTAAACGGCGCTCAAGAATTTTGAATATTAACTAATAAAATGTAACTAATAGTTTGAATTAGTTTTTGTATCGTTTTATAACTCAGTTATTGTTATTTCAGTAAAATATAACTGTTGCATAACCAAAAATATACAGGACAGTCTTATACAATGAAATTTGGTAAGTTTTGAATAAGCGAAAAAACCTACAAATTGAATGAAAAAATAAAAAAGTATGTAAATAACTTATTATTTCTATTTCTCGGGTTGTATTTTCATTCATTGTCATGCAAATTGATAGTGAAAAAATCGAGAAGCTTTATTATTAATATTTAAGGGTCGCTCGAAAACGTCCAAGAGACAGCACTCGAAACATTCAAAATTCTTGAGCGAGGTTTAAATATTTGAATTTTGGGCTTAAATTTTCAGCGTAGTCATGATTTCCCAAATATAAACTATTACTGCCATGAGAAAGAAAAAATTTAGAAATCAAAAATCCGAATTTCAATCATTTTTGATATTTTCAAAATTCGTGAGCGACCTCTTGCAAATTTTTTATCAAGCTGATTTTTTCAGAGGCTTCTTAAAACATCGTAAACCAACAAATTTTCATGCGAGATCGAAAAAAAAAAATAGTCGGTTTTTTTGCGCCACCCGAATATATATAAACATATATCTATATAAATATATATTTACATACATTTATACAAATATATGGGAACATATATTTATATAATTATATATTTACATGTATAAATATTATATGTCAGTCATATAATTAAATCATATATCTTATCATATAACTTAAAGTATAGTATAAAGTATTATAAGCAATATTTATAAGTTAGCATGTAAAAAAAATATATTACCGATATATATGTTGCAAATTATAAAATCATATAATATTTCGGCAAAATTTTGTATATGGCTCCATATAAGACTTCTTATAATTCCATATAATTTATCATATATTTTGAATTATACTGAAGCTCATATATTGTTTTTTCATACGGGTTCCCAGTTCGGGCTATCTATATTTTTCTCAATTTATCTATAAATTATCTTATTGAGAAGGTTTGCATGTTTTAGGTTTCCACTATATTTAAAAATTGGTGTATTACCGTACGATGAACGGTGTGGGTCAATAAGTTATAGATCGAATTGAACGGAATATAGTATAGTGCCGGATCGCTCAACTGGTAGAGCACTCGGCGCGATACCGACATGGTCTGGGTTCGATTTTCAGTTCGGGCTATCTATAGTTTTCTCAATTTATCTCTAAATTGTCTTATTGAGAAGGTTTTGATATTTTAGGTTTCCACTATATTTAAAAATTACCATTTTCCATTCAATTTGATCTATAACTTATTGAGCCACACCGTCCATCGTACGGTAATACACCAATTTATATAGTGGAAACCTAAAACATGCAAACCTTCTCAATAAGACAATTTATAGATAAATTGAGAAAAATATAGATAGCCTGAACTGGGAATCGAACCCAGACCATGTCGGTATCGCGCCGAGTGCTCTACCAGTTGAGCTATCCGGCACTATACTATATTCCATTCAATTTGATCTATAACTTATTGAGCCACACCGTCCATCGTACATCTAGCGGGGATAACTAATCGATTGATAGTTAATCAGTTATCGACCGGCGAAGGCGGAAGATCAAAAGACCAAAAATTATTAAAAATAAAAAAAAATAAAAATCGCGATGGAAAAATAGGGGTTGATCGTAGAGGGTTGAAAATTTAGGGTTGTATGTATTTTTTAATGCTGTATCATAAAAAAATAAAAAAAAAAACTTTATCTAAAAATTAAAAAAAAATAATTTAGGGGTGGACTACCCTTAACATTTAGGGGGATGAAAAATAGATGTTGTCCGATTCTCAGACATACCCAATATGCACACAAAATTTCATGAGAATCGATCAAGCCGTTTCGGAGGAGTTTAACTACAAACACCGCGACACGAGAATTTTATATATTAGATATATATATATATATACATATATAAATTTTTCAACGAATGGAATTTCTGAACTCTACTCAACTAATTATGATAGTTTATGATGAAATTCCTTGAAAAATCGACCATGAGGACAAATACAATAGTTAGATTTTTAAAAAAATCTACCTAAAAAAGTTATAGTCCCACGGTCGACCATCTAAATTAACCCCAACAGGTCGAAATTTGCTATAGAGAAAAGTTTTGAGAAACCCTGAGGGCCTGACGGGCATACTATACCCGATGTGACCAAGGGTTGGCCGGTGTGACCGTCTGCATTGAAAAAAAATAATAGTCCGGCGGTCGGCCATCTTGGCAAAGCACAGCAGGCCAAAACGTGTCATCGAGGTTATCTTTGAGAAACCTTGAGCCTGACGTGGATATTAGGTTTGATGTGAATACGAGTCATTCGGATGGTCTCACATGCAATAAAAAAAATTAAAATCCCATGCAGAAGCTGCCAGAGTTAAGCGACGGGTCCCAGCACTGGGAAACCTAGCTTTGGCACATCAATATTGGCCCATGCTTGGCTCAAGATTGGGTACTCACTCCTGGCCGTTACATCGATTACCCGGGCTTAAGCCATGACTGGGTTTCCCTGTCTCGGCTATCCAATGGCAAGCCAGACTTGGGCCAAGACTGGGTAACCGAGCCTTGGCCATTAAATGACAACTCAGGCTTAGACTAAGACTGGGTAACCTAGCCTTGAGGATTACCCAAGTTTGGCTATACCTATGGTTTAATAAGTTGTCACGATCGGAGTGAGTGAAGGTGACGGGCGAAAGGGTTATTTTTAATTTACGATTTAATATCGGGATACCGAATTACCTCGTTCTATAACTCAGCCAAGGAGTTCGATTGAACGTCACGTGGTTAGTGTGAGAACGTATGAGGGATCAGGAACCGATTATTAATTTATAAATTTGAGTGTGAAATTATTTTTATTCTGTCATCCAACCAAGGATCTCCAGTCACGCGGCTGATATAAGAATGATTATAATTTCGTGTTGTTTACAACTTATTTGTCTATTCGTACCGAGTGGATGTATTATAGACCGTCTGGTTTAATGACCTGCGTGGCGTTAGGGTAGGTCCGGGATTTCTGAGCGAAAGGGATGTTGGGTCGGTGAATATGGGCCCTCGAGAATACCGTGTTCTTTCTCTGTCTTATTTATATTTTACTATGACTTAAATTACCAGCACTTTTGAATGCCGGAGAAAAGGACAGTAAATAAAAAGACAAGTGTATACAAAAACATGTGTAGTATATTGACAGATTAAATTTTACAAAATATTATAGTAATGAACTTACCTTAATGGGTTGATATACCTGCACACACACTCACTCCAAATTCATCAATTTGAATTTGTGTACACAGGAGTTTTAAAATTTTTATGACGGTATTTAGTTGAGATTCACAGGTTGAATCTTTTCACACGAACGCACTGCACGCTGATCCAAGAGGCCGGCTTTGCTTTCGAGTGAATTTATAATGATTTTTAGGGTTTTTATTAACTGGATTAACTATTCTCGAACAAGGACTCCGGTTGCCTAGGCTGTGGACGTCACGTGAAGGAGTTTAGTTGAACTTAATGCGAACTTAAATGATTTTACTCTAGGTATCCAACCTAGGAGTCCAGGTGCCTAGGCGTAGGACCTCACGAGGAAAGGTTTTAAGAATGAAATTTCAAGTCGCAAGCAAAAATTAAAAGAATCGAGTTGCGCTTATCGATCTAGGACCCCCGATTGTCTAGGCGTGGAGCGTAACGAGAACGAATGTTGAAATCGACTCATTGAGTCTTACTCGCGGATAGATCCGTCAAGGGTTTCAGTTATGACGGTAATGACTGACTTCAATTTTTCCTGGGTTTATATACGAAAGGTTTGAAAGAAAAGTGAGGCCGAAGATGCCTCAGAGAGTGGATTGAAGACAAAGAGGAAAAATAATACAGAAGGGTTTGATTTCTTTTAGCAGCTGAGAATGACATATTTATTACAGGAGTTCTTGGGATTTTGTAGTAAACAGGATGTAATTAGAAAAATAAGTCCGAGGTGGACTGCTTAAAAATAACGTCTCTATAAAATATCTGACATTTATGGTCGATATATTACATACTCTAGAAAAGTATAATTGTAAAAAAAAACAAAAATCGAGAGAAAAATCTTCGGTGATGGGAAAAGGGAACGGAGAGGTTCCGCGGGAGACCATGTAAATTTTTGAAGACTACGTCTCTATAATGACATTCAAGACCAATATTGTAGGTGGTTCCGAGAAATGTAATTAAAATTGAAAATAGAAAAGCTTTCTATGGTGGAAAAGGGAAAAGTAAGGGTCCGCGGGGTATCGTGATATTTTGTAAAAACAATGTTTCTCTAAAATATATGGTGACATTTACTACCAATATTTTTGGCACTTCTAAGAAATGTAATTAAAAATTAAAAATAAAATAGAATTCGAAAAGATTTCTACGTTAGAAAAGAAATAGTAAGGATCCGCGGGAGACCGTGGGACCTATTGGTAACAGATGTTTTAACTAGGAAAGTCGTAAAAATTTGAGTCGAATTAAAACAAGGAAATATTTTGACAAATTTATTAAGACTTTTACGATGACGAGGAACTCGCGGCCGCGGAAGACTCAGAGAAATCCTCATGTGGGACATCTGGAAAACATTGAGTCAGTGGATTCTTCGTGAGGGACCGGCCGTAGTGGTGCAGCTGTGCGTAGAGGGAAAGAAAGACGTACTATTTTCTAGTTGCTTGTTATTATTTACGTCTCTCTTTCTTGTAACTTGACCGTTCATGCTCACATACCTTTCTGTGGGAATTCAGAGCAAACCCAAAATGCGTCATAGATACCCATATATGGACAACACATACATATATAACATATATATACAAAACTCATGCACATATACGCATGTACGAGTCCTCATGTATTATTATATTTTTGGTGAGTGTGCTCCGAATTCTCCAGGTTAATTTTATACCAAAAATAAAAAAAAATAAAAAATTAAAGTACGGTTAAATCGCGATCCATATGTAACGATCGTTACAAAGTAGATCTTATAAATGTATCAGTTCAATGTTAGCAGGTTCGTCCGGTACACTAAAAAAAAGTACTTTTTTCCTCCTGGAATCCAAAGTATTATCGATCCAGTATTCCTATAGTGAGTAAACGTATTCTTATTGCAGGAAACCTGGTATAATTCCCACAGCAATACCGAGTTTTCTTGTGGGAATAAAACTTTATACTATTTTACTATAGCAAATGCAGTGATGTCTGCAGCGCTTACATACTTATCCTATAGCAATTTTTGTTTCTCGTATTTTTACTTCATGTTATCATGAGATAGAAATAAGAGGACAAGGGATGACAAATATTAAAATAATGCGTGCAATATTCCTTTTTATAATTATTAAATTATTAATTAGTATTTCTTCGTCTTTCGTCTCAATTGTTCACAGTATGTCTGTTATAATAAGAAATTCTCCTATATACGTACATTCATGCATGTCAATTAAGTAGGGTTAAGTTTATTTTATTTTAATTGTGGTATTGTGCCTACAACAATACCGAGTTTTGCTACAGTCTGAATACGTATTGCTCTGTGAAATAAACTTCGGTATCCTTATCACAAGAATACCAGTATTGCTACCAGAAAAAAACATTTACCGGAAGGAAAAAGATTTTTTTTTAAGTATAGCTATCGTTTGGACCCAGCAATCAGAAGGACGGCAGTTCGCGCCCAGAGCCCAGCAGAATTTTCACCGAGTTTTTTTACCATCATTTTCCTCCCCTAGATAGTTTAAACGTTAATGATCATGAACTCTATGGGGTTAATAACAATACATTTTTTTTTTATTAAATTTATTCGTTTCCTCAATGCATGGGCAACGTCTGACAACGAAGTCTGGTCCACGACTGGCAAAGTAGTATGGGCCAGGTCTAGCAATCAGGACTGGCCCTGTGTTATCATTCCAGAGTTCTACCAAGGCTGGCTTACAAGCTTGGGCCACGCCTAGGCCCGTCGTACTTTCCTCTCTAGGATCTCGCGGTCGGCCGTCGATATTAACCCCCGCAGGCTAAAACTTGCTACAGAGGGAGATTTCAAGAAACTCTGGTGGCATAGCGAGGATATTGGATTCGAAATGACCAAGGGTTAATCGAGTGGGACCGTCTGCAATGAAAAAAAAATAATAAATTAGCGGTCGGCCATCTTGGCAAAGTCCAGAAGTCCGAAATTGTCTATCGTAACGATTATGAAAAGCGCTGATGGTCGACGAGATTTTTGGGCTCAATATAGTCATTAAATAAAATTTAATTCTAATATAACTATCATAAAATAATAATTTAGAAAAGAATCAACGTAGAATAGTAAAATTTTTGTTTCCTACTAAAACATAATTTCGAAATCGATTAAGACAAGCTTAGTATGTGAAGATATTTATAATGATGAATAATTAATGCCAAAGTTGTTAAAATTCTAAAATAATAATAATGATTTTATGTTAATGATTCAATAACTTAGAAATTTAATTATGATTAATGATGAGAACAAATTTTAATCAAGAACAATATAGTTATTATAACTTTATTGACTTTAAAAAATAATACAGATCAATTTAGAAATTTAGTAAGTCAGCAGTAGCTTAAATAAATCATACATGAACATCGTATTGACTTGTCAAGTTTATCGGTATGATTTTTGAATTTTTTTTTTTTTTACATCTTGTCAAAATTATACCTAAACGGCAGAATGTTGAATGCATACTTAGTGCAAGACACGACCGTGTCTCTTAATACACATTTGTTTAATGAACAAGTGAAACATAATTTGGTGTAAATAATAATTAATTTAATAATTACTTGTCCCGCAATTATTATATGAGTGAAAATTACGCGTTACCGAAATAAAATATTATTTTATATTTTATTTTATTTCATCGAGCAATTCTGAGAATTACGGATTATCCGTGTCTCCTTCGTTGTGGTAGTAGTGTCTCGCCGTATACGATATTCTGACGTCACTTGTCAAGTATTCCGGTGATACGTACAGTGTATGTGTGTCTCCGGACAATAACTAACTGACTATTATTTCGTGAACCGACTGTTTTCGTTTTTTTTTTTAAATACGAACTAATTTTGTGTTTTGATCAATTACGATTCCTACGAGCAATTTGTTTTTTTTTTGTTTATATCGAGTCAAGCCGACAACGGCATTTATATTTTGTTGTAACCGATCATTTGTGTGAAACCGATCAATTATTTTGTTTGTTTAATTCTGCTTAATCTTTTCTCGTAATCTTAAGTGCCTGACCTTTCCCCGATCCACCACCCTGAGCCCATTTATGATAATTATTTATTGGTGAGTATAAAATCACCTGGCGCCCAACTTTTAAGTTTTAACAAGGTTGCCAAAAATATTACATGTATTCGGACTTCACTCCGGTAGATCCCCGGTGGTGAAAAATCCGTTATAATATATAAATAGATATTAGAAAACATAGTTAAATTGGCCGCTTATATTGAGTGATATTTTTATATATATTTTGACCATGTATGTTATTTTAATACGGGTTGCTTACATCTGTAAACAGTCACTGAAAGAGTGTATAATAAATTATAATAAATTTAGTGTATAATACATTGAACAAACAAAAATACTAGACGAATTACCGTATTCATCAATATTTACACTGTTAAAAAATTACCGGAGTGAGTGCAGAGTGAATCCGGAGTGTACACGGAGTAGATGTCTTTTTATTTATTTTTTTCTTGAAGTGAATTTCACTCCGAAGAGGAGTTTCGGAAAATATTAATTATAAAAAAAATTACCACTATATAGTGCTTACACAGTAAAAAAGGATTCGTCAAAATCAACACATACCGTGTGTAAAAGGAACGTTTTACACTTATTAATATGTTACTTTAACGAGTTGTGAGTGTTAAAAAAAAGTTACATACGTATACGTTAAAAATAAAGATTTTCCAAGAATTCTTTTGTGATGGTCGACATTATTTTTAACATATTATTATTATTTTGATTTTTACTTGTATCACTTATAGTGTTTTACAAGGCTCTACTTCGAATTTTTCGCTTCTTTTTTATTGTTTGTTTTGCCCATTTTTTACGAACTAAGTTTCTTTCACTTCCTGAACGATCCTGTCTTAAACTTTCAATTTTTCCCGAAAGTAGGCGTGCAAACCTTTTTTCTACTTTTTGATTATACAACTTTATTCACTTTGTTTGCGGCTGTGGCTTGACTTGTGCTTATGACTGTACTGCATCATTACAGTGATGCCCTGCTACCTCCCTTGTGCAACGGAGGCGCAGTGGCGTAAGAAAATCAATCAATTGCGACAGTTCAAACAAGATAAATACTGTATGTTGAATTGACACCCAAAAGTATTAAAAATTAAACATTCAGAATTTCAACACGTTATTTTTTTTTTAAATTTGACAATTCGTTTTTTACTGTGTAGGTCTTTGATATTTATATTGAGTACGAAAGTAATTACGAGCTCGCATTCCATATATTCACGCGAAATTATTTTTAAAAGTAATAAGCAGCTGATAATAAAACTTGAACAAACATAATTCTACTGAGTCACAAACTTTAATATTTCAATAATTAAATATTTTCACTATTTATTATACATATATTTATGAAATTATAATTTAGTGATGGACTAAAATATTTCATAAACTAAAAACATAATATTTTAAGTTTAATGATGAATATCTAAATCAATTATTTTTTTAAATAATTATGTTTCTAATTAACAGCTGTTTCTATTAAGCACAAATGTATTTGAGTAGTAAAACTCCGGACCGAAGTGAATGCGGATTGAAATAGAATACGCGTCGCTCCGAAATCACTCCGCACATCAAAAAATCCCGATTCACTCCGCATGCAATTGAAATAAGATCCATATTCGCTACGGATTTATTCCTGATTTTTTACGGTGTATAATCTATCATTTTTTAAGAGAAATATCGTTTTATTAGTTGATTTTTTTCGTTAGAAAAAAATCGTTCTACATTATTATTTACTTTTGATTTTAAATTCATGACGAATTGTCATTTGAATAAATTTCGTTTTTACATATGCATGCATTTTTCAATTACAACGATACGTCAGAATAAATATAATCTACATGAAAGATTGAGAATTTTCTGAATTAACCGATTTTTTTAAATTTACAAACTGACTTCTTAAGTTATGATGATTTTTACTTCTCTAATAATGCTATCCCTCGCAGATTTAAATCACGGTGGAAACACCGTGGAAGTGTTAGTAGATAGACAGGGGAAGTTCTGGGTCAGTTGGGGCAAGATGGGCAGGTTCTGTTGTACCGGCGGATGGTAAGTTAACGATTGATGATAGCGAGTCGACTGTTGGTGTGTTTATCTAGAGCCTTTTTGACATCATTTTGACGCTAATTGTGCTCATCTAGGACCTTTTTGACATCATTTTGATGTTAATTGACATTATTTGGATGCTAATTGGCATCTGCTTCATATTATTGGCAGTCTTTTGACGCTCCAAGATCATTTATGAGCTTATCTAGGACCCTTTTGATGGTATTTTGGGCTCATGTCTGCTATTTTGAGCTCGTGTCCACCATTTTGAGCTCGTGTTATGATAGATCGCGCCTCATGTATATTTTGAGCGGGAAATTTTGAAAAAATATATACAATTGTCAATAATGTACAAGTTATGTAAAATTATGTACAATTTCACTAGAATGGGTTCTCAGCTTGCCTATCAGGTTACAGGTTCAGGCATTGTGTTTGTGTGTAACCCCAGAGCTGATACTAGCGTAGCCTACCCTGAGTAATGCAATACTTACACGTAAATGTATGATTTGAAGTTTTATATATTGAAACTGGAATGTGTAAGAGTATATGCGAGAAGCATGCGAAGAGCATGCCGTCTAGTGGTGTAGTTTCTTTCCCCTCTTTTTTGCTAATGCGTAGTAGATGACGTCATCCAACAAGTCTAAACTGGGTTTTTCCTTTGTTGTATATCTAACTGCGTAGTAACATTTTTATTTTTTAACTGCGCAGTAGAATGTTTTAGATGATGACGTTATCAGACAAGTTTGAACTCGTTTTCGACCTAGAGTGGGGATACTGAGCTGAGCGCTGAGCTCAACAGCTCGCAGCAGTTAGTCTACATCGAGAAACATTTTAGTTAACAGCTTGTGCTAATGATAAGTTCAGTGAAAGTGAAAGAATTTTTCTCTTCCATAATCGACCATACACCAACAACCTGGATGATATTATTGAATCGTTATTTGGTGACGTGCCTCCTGAGGAAATTGGTAAATTTGTTAATGATATAATTGCGTTTGCAAAAAATATTGAAATTATTCGAAGTGCGCGAGAAATATCGTGTCCAGGCTGTGCTGAAAAAAGAAAGTTGGCAAAGAATCTATTTGAAATTATTGAAAAAACGGAAAAACTGGAATTACGCATGCTCGGAAAGTAATAAAAATGACTCCTCAAGGTTCAAGGTAAATAAAAATTTTCATTTTTTCATTAACTTAGCTATGAATATTCATTCAATTATTAATTAACTTTTTTATAGACTTGATGTATGCATGGACGAGTGTAGCCACGAGGCCCAAATCGAGTTCGAAGACATAAGCAACGAAAGTGATATTTTCGAGGATGATGCAATTCCAAATTGCTATTATTTTAGAAACGCGAACGAGAAAAAAAATAAAGAATTGGCTATTCGACAGAAAGAATTCGACTTACAACTTTCGCATTGGAAAGAATTATTATTAAACTTTAAAGATCGCAAAAATTACGAACAAGCGTGTCATGAAATCACATTTTATTAACTAAGTTATTGTTTAAAGCTAACAAACAGTAATAATGGAACTAATAATTGATTTTGTGGGTTTCGAAATGCCTGATGGCAGATTTGTGATAAAAGAACTGTGTGCTACTGATATTTGTGATAAAGTGGGTACATATGGACTTGCACGATGTAAACATTGGTTGTTTGAACCACCTTTGGATCAAGTTGATGTCGCTGTGATGCAGAAAAGTGTTGATCACCGTGGGCATAACATTCAATATCATGGATAGCTGGTTTGCTACCATATGAATTATTGAAAGAAGTGCTCGATATTATGGTCAAAAGGGCACGTTACTTTTACGCACAAGGTGAACAAAAGAAGAAATGGCTTGAAGATATAATTGACACTGCCCTACCAATTATCGACTTAGAAAAAATCGAATTTTTCTCACTCTATTAGAAGAATGATTTCTTGAAATATCAATGTCCATATTATGCTTATCATTTAAGAAAATTGGATACTTCGTGTGCATTTCAAAATGTCCAAGAGTTCAAGAGATAGTTCTGGCATTTTTATGGAATTCAACCAACATACGAAAAGTCAGTTTAGCTCTACTATCAATTGCAGAATTTACTTCGTATGGATGATCGAGATATCGCATGCTTTGATGATACATTTCTCCTTGAAAATGCAACCCAGCAGATCGATTTCGTTTGGCACAAACTACCAGAAGAATTAAGAAATAATGAAAAATTGATTGGCTATCAAAGATGTCGGGATCATTATATTTTCCGTGATGATATCCCCGATAGCTTTGCATATCCATTCAGAAAAAATTGCTCTAACTGTATTTTTTTAGGTTAAGAAAAAAGACTATAGTTTATGTAAGACTAAAATGTATATTTTTAGGTTAAGAAAAATATCTATAGTTTATTATGTATTTGAGGTTATGTAAGACTGAAATGTATATTTTTAGGTTAAGAGAAATATCTATAGTTTATTATTTATTTAAGGTTATGTAAGACCAAAATGTATATTTTAGGTTAAGGAAAATATCTATAGTTTATAATGTATTTGAGGTTATGTAAGACTGAAATGTATATTTTTTAGGTTAAGAAAAAAACTCCAGTTTATTATGTATTTGAGATTATATGAAATAAAAAAATATTTAAGGTTATGTAAGACTTAAATGTATATTTTAGGTTATAAGAAATAAAAAACAATATATATCAATATAATGAAAGCTTATTCATTTATAAATGTAAGTTTTTCAATTAATACAGGTTCAATAATTATATTTAATTTATTAATTCTTTGTTTAAATCGTTCTCGATCTCTTGCTGCTTGTTCTCATTCACCTTTTCTTGCTTGCTCGTGTGCAAATCTCCATACATACATGTAATGTATGGTTGGCGTTGGATTTAATTTAACAGTCTTCATATTAGTTTTCGTTCGATGCTGCTTATAGGATTATACTCAACTATGCGATCATGTATAATAAGACAATAAGCTGATGTCTGCGCAGGAAATTGATTTGTATATTCAAATTCCAGACGAATGTCCACTGGTCCAGATCTTATCGATTCGTTTTGTTTCGAGCAATCGATAACGTACAGTGGTGCTTGTTCCAAAAATTTCTTCTTCGTTATCAGTGGCTCAGGTTCTTTTTTGTAGTATGAAATTTGGAAATTTATATACATGTCATAGACCAGAGCATATTGATTGTTTGCAATGTTGAGGTTCAGATTCCTATAAGGATAACTCTGAGAGTTTAAAAACAATTTTATATCTCTGATGTTGCAGTGATCAAACACACTTGCATTTTTAATCGCATCATTTTTTCTTGCTGTTTGAAATCCAAGGATTACAAAACGTGGTTTCTCGAGCTGTGTAGATTTTTTTACTGCCCAAATGTGCTTTGAAGTATTCGGTAATAGTGGATACTCATACAGCTCCCAAGCACGAAAACTGATCGAGATAGCTGGATCACTTGTGATATAATTCAAAGCTTCAATCTTTTGTTTATCAGCCATAGTTACATATGGTACAATCCACTCGATTTATTGCAGCGTAATTTTAACAGCTTCAGCATAAGCTCCAGCAGCAGGTGTGACCACAATGTATGCATTCAAATCAGAATTTGATCTTATTAAAATCAATTCATGTTTTGCATTGATGACAATTTTATGGTAGTTTTCAGCAAAGCCAAGCAGGAGATTCAGTGGTATAGATATATCAAAGTAGCCATTGTCATTGTGTAATTTCTTGACAGCTTCATCCACAATCCAGCCTGAATTTTCAAGTGTATTTTGTTGAGCTGGACTCAGTGATGTGTATCCTTTCATGAGACTTGTGATGCCGACATTTTTGTTACGATCAATCTCAACATTATTGAGTTTGTAGTGTATTTCTTCAAACATATGACAAACTGTCATGTTGACCATGTGAGTAGTTGCACTTACAGCTGAACCATCAGACTTGGTGAATTTTGCGTACACATGTAATGTACTTTTACTTCGAAGTAGACACAAATCTTGATGTTGAACTGCAATTCTTATTTCATCGCTGTTGTTGAATATCGATGAAG
Organism: Microplitis deprimator; assembly: GCA_964016945.1. Lineage (NCBI taxonomy): Eukaryota > Metazoa > Arthropoda > Insecta > Hymenoptera > Braconidae > Microplitis > Microplitis deprimator. Next base: position 14,816,259 of record OZ024712.1, read on the forward strand.
CATACGGGAGATGAGCATGAGCTTCATAGTGTGCAATTGACTCATCGAAAATGATTTGTCGTTAAATATTTAAGATTTCCGCTGCCATGGTCGTGTACACGTCAAACAACAAAAATAAATATATATTTTCTTAATTTTTCACGTAATTTTAGTCCTAGGCTCTGTAGAAACTGCGCGTTCTGATGTGTTAACACCTTGTGAGGTACTCGGTGACTGATGTTGCTTGATCATTTTGCTGTCGTTTTATACCCAGCACCACCTCTTGTCTCATACACAATACCCATTATTTTATAGACTTTATATGCAATCTTACGGTTATCGTGTCACCTCTGAAATAAGCCAGTTATCCGTCTTGATCGACAATTCTCAGTCTGAGATTTCGTATCGCTTGTACGGCGATCGGTAGATAAATGACGTGAGATGGCAATTCAACAATCTTATATCCTGGTGGTACACTTGGAAAAAATTCATGAATAGTGTGAACTTTGTGTTCATTTATGTAAGCACCTGATGTGAAGTTGCTATCAACTCTCAGCGCATTGAGTTTTAAAATCTTCACAATTCATTATTATTGGCTCTTATGCTGATGCTGAGTCTTCGTAATTTCTTTTGAATATATTTTTCAATGTCATTGATCTCGTAACTTCCTGTTGGTATCGTCAAGACTCTCTCTTCAACAGTTTCATATTTTTCAGCTTCTATATTTTTTTTACTCACAGAGTCATTTATATTATTATTTTCCGTCACTGAGATATTATCATTGTTACGTTCTAGCTCTAATTAAATTTAAATAAAAATTTTAGAAAATTTTTTTTTTTAATTCTCGAATTATTTATTCGCCACGGTAGGCGAATAAACGGTTTGACACTTCTTAGAATCATAAATAAATAATAATTTAATAAATCGTTACTTTGTTGGCGATATTATTTTTATTTATCACCAACAAGGTAACGGAAATCTCTTGCGATAAGAGAATCGCCGTGGCTCGCGGATAGTCCAAACAGATGACGACGCATGAGACCCGGGCCACGACGATTCTCTCATAGGAAACCTGAGATGCAACGTTAACACTTTTGATAATGTATAATACTAAGGAGCGACAGAATTGAGTCAGTCAATCACAAGATCTAGTAGAGCTAAGAACTTTACACAAACCTGCTGGCTTGATCCTGTCACTCGGACTTTGAGGCAAAATATATATCCGTATCTTATTAAAAATACGCACTCCTTATTTTAAACTTTGGGCGCCGATACCTGCAGCCTAATATTCTCACCCGTTTAGGCGCCGTCACCGGCAGCCTAATATTCTCACCCGTTAGGGCGCCGACACCGGCAGCCTAAGCACTTCCTTTCCGAATCCAAAAAAATTCATGCCAAGAAGCCGAAGGTCAGGCAGGAAGGCTCAGCTACGTCGCGTATTACGAACGATCCATGAGGATCTCGGTCGCTCAATTCACCAACGTCACCGCTTAGAGATCGTTGCCGAGGAAGTCCTCCTCGATCCGGTGACGTTGGTCGTTCGAAAAGAGTTTCCAAAGTCGGGTATCGTGGTGTCGGAGTTGAGTGAAGTGTCCAATAAACACCATCAACCGCAAGGTCAACCCACGTTCTGGACGGGTATCAACAGTGGAACGCCGCTACCAACTATTGACGTGAGCCAGCGAACATTACCTTCTGGGACCATCCCGTTCCACGACCCTCGCTACGGGTATTACTCCGAGGCCCATTTCAAGGACACCGGCAGGGACGACTACGCGCCAGCTGAGGCGGAAAAGTTGAAGCAGAAAGGGATTATTTGGGCCGACTTATGGGGCCCATAATCTCCACCATGGTAAGTCAATAAAACTTTTTGGCTCAAAATAAAAGAAGGTCAACAGCTGACGCACCTGGGGTCTATCGACACCCTAACGACGTCAACCTGGTCAAATAAAAAATTATTCTGTCTGATAATAGATAAGCCAGAATGTAACAATCATCAAACTTTGTAATTATTGCCACATTTCTTTTAACTCTTTTTTTCTTGACTACTTTTTTATCATCAATATTATTTGTATCAATATCAATATTATCCAAAGGATAAGAGACATAGAATTTATTAGCACCAACATCAATATTAGGTATTGAATTAGATGTTAATAACTCTACAAGCCCCAGAACATAATTTTTAGTTGGTGATAATTCAATTAGAGGAAAGTAGTTGGCCTCCAACACGGATGTGGATCCTGTCAGCGTTAATGTGAATGACTCAGCCATGACTGATGTATTGTACACAAAGTCACATCAATTTATAGTTGTCCAGTGAGAAATTTGAGACACAAATGTCCACATATAATTGTATCAAAATCCTGATATCTTTTGTGATTATATTTTACGCTACCAACATCGAAATATTCCATAAGATCTTGCGGTGGTTGTAAATTACCAAAACTGTCAAAGTAAACAACTTTATTATTATTTTTCTCGTATGCAACCCAATGACTACCAGGTCCGAGTTTATCATCAAGATTAACAATAGCTGATTCATTTTTTCTTGGTCCAGTTTAAGGTAAATCATTTCTCATGAAAACACCACAAAAGTTTGGAATTTTTAGAGCTTTAGCGTATTTCAGTAAATCAATGTTTGTAAGGGCTCGATGTGGTAGCTCTACTTTTTTTTTTACTTGCATCCTCTGCCTACTGGATATGGTCTCAAATATAAACCCATACCATGTCTGTAAGGCCTAAAATATAAACCTTTACCCATGGATATTTGTTCCATTTTTAAATTATGTCGTTTGCTCTTATCCAATCGATTCTTAGCAGTACTTACATCATTTACAGCTCTCGCTATACCAGCAGCACATCCAGCTAAAGCTCCTGTTGCACTCAGGCCAGCAACAAGTGGTATTAAAAATGGTAGTTCACCACCAACTTTAGATGGAACTGGTAAAATTCGTGGTAGCCGGATATTTTTTTTCCCACCAGATTTAACTGCCTGACGAGCTCCTTTCAACGCTGTTTTGATTGGATCACCTCCTGGAGTCAGGGACTTTTTGGCAGCTGTGACAACTTGTCTTAGTGCAACTTGTTTTTTAACACTAGTCTTTCTCTTGCCAGTCTTTCTTTTGCCAGTCTTTTTCTTGCTAGACTTTCTCTTGCTAGACTTTCTCTTGCCAGCTGTTCTCTTCTTCAACCCCATACCGAATCTTTTTTTCATCTTCATGATTTTATTTACACTCCACGCAGCAGCTTTTTCACCAATACCAGTGTCTTTTGCTTGATAACGTTGCCACGCCTCCTCAGCAAGTATTTGATCAGCCCCGTGACGTGCCGCCAAATTTTCACGATTATATGAGTATGCGATATCGTGTTTTTTACATGCAGCATCCAGAGTATTAATTCCAGGATCTCCACGAGCTAATCTCTTGGCTAGCTTTGTGCCTGGTCCACAGTACTGGTACCCAGGTATATGTAGTTTAAATGGTAGCTTATTGATTAGACTGTTTATAAAACCTCTACCACTGGTCTTTACACATGTGCTCTCCATAGTAGCAGCATCATGACTGACTTAAAATGATATAAAACCTGGTACTTATAGCTGACTGAGTGAGTTGTTGTTGTGATTGCAAACTATCAACATGGAGTTTAAAAGTCAAGAGGCCAAGTTGCCAGTAATAAATTTTGATCATATTGTTCAAGGTACAGGAGTGAAAAAAGTCAAGAGACACGGTGCTTTATTACCAAACAGTGTACGCGGTATATTTTGTGGTCCATCAAATTGTGGCAAAACAAATGCTCTTTTCTCACTCATCATGCAACCCAACAGCTTAAGATTTGATAATATTTATCTCTACTCAAAATCTCTAAATCAACTGAAATATAAATTTTTAGAATCACTACTTAAACCAATAGAAGGTATTGAATTTTTTACATTTAACAAGCATGAAGAAGGACTGAAACCTGAAGATGCAAAACCAAACTCATTGATGATATTTGATGATGTCGCTTGTGAAAAACAAGATCATATCAGAGCATATTTTTGTATGGGTCGACATAAAGATGTTGACAGTTTTTATCTCTGTCAGACTTATACACGTATCCCTAAACACTTGATACGCGACAATGCAAATTTTATAGTTCTCTTTCGTCAAGATGAGATGAACTTGCTCATGTGTATGATGATCATGTGAATACTGACATGTCATACAATTTATTCAAAGACTTGTGTTCAGCTTGTTGGAATGATGATGGTAAATATGGTTTTGTAGTGATTGACAAAGACAGTGAGCTAAATAGTGGAAGATACAGAAAAGGATTTGACTGTTTTATTAGTATCAATTAACTTGTACTTTATGAATAGCAATCAGAGATTAAGTGAACTCTAACGCATCAACATGAAGACTGAGGAACTTTCAAAGCAACGAGATGTCTTACATCAGATATCTCAGGCTAGTGATGCTATCCGACGGAAGCATAGAATGCTCAAGTTGGGTAAAGACACAACTGAGAAAGCAATGGGTGAAATATTTAAGCCTATTGTTACACCTATACAGAGTCTAGTCGAGTCATCAAAACAAAAAATCGAACAAGAAGTCAAGCAAGAAGTCAAAGAAGAAGTTGAAAAAAATAATTCAGCAGTGAATAATGATACAGAGCTTGATGATGATGCAAGTAATTATGATATTATTATCTCTGAAGATAGAAGCAGAACTCTGGAAGAAACACAAATATCTCCTGCTGTATGATTCAGCTTTACTTGGATCAAAGTCTTCACCCATGTACCGATTATTAGCAACAGCATAACGGTTTGTACACTGAGATACCCCACCTCTGATGCCTTTTTCAATGAAAAGCACCATTTCAGGATCAGTTGAAAGCTGAAGTTCCACACCAGTGTATTTTAGCATAGCATCATTTGACAGACCAGGAGCAGTATAGTAATGTAATGCATCTAGTTTGTAAGTTTGAAAGCAGCTACGTCTTAAATTTTCAAACACATCTGCTAGAAGAAGTACATCAGTTTTAAGATATAAATCTGAGTACTCTCCTAGTGTGTTGATGTTGAATGTATTCCAGACTAGCTGAGCAAAGAAATAATCCTCATCAGATACACTTTCATTTGTTAATTTTGAGAAGAATAATACTTGATCAGGCAATTGTTTGTCATTAAGTTTATCAATGCTTGATATATTCATAAGGAAATATACCTTTGCGCGTAACTAATTTAAATTTATCTGGATCAGGATAGTGAAGTTTCGTTATAAGCTTTTCATCATCATCATTATTTGAAGCTAATTTTTCAAGACTAGATGCCATAAACCTGAATGAGTCTATGAATCGTAATTTCACTGAAGTATTTTCAATTGATTTTGTAAAAGATATATATTTTTATTGATTAATTGGTAGTAAGGTTACATCACCTTTAATGAGTGTAGTTAAAATTGTGAAAGACTATGGGAATAACATGAGACTTGGGATAATTAACATTACAAGATATATGTGCTGGACCGCGATGATTACCAGTGAAATGACAGTGATCATAACACTTATCTGTATTTGTAGTAATGATTTTTTCACAAATATGACAAACAGTTGCCTGATCATGTGTCTCTTGCGGATGCATAATCTAGCGTGACATTATGCCCCAACTATTGTTAATATTTCATTTTTATTAAACTTGTCATCCGGGTATTTGATGTTTGGGAAAAATATTGACCGCTGGGTCGGGGAAAAATCAATACTTGACCTGTAACATCGACATCGATACCCTAATTTAAAATAATTATTATTTGATTTATTAGTCAAGTTAAAAATATAAGTATGGTATAAATAAATAGTTCATATATTTAATTAATTATTTATGTATCATTCAGGTTTCGGGATTTTACCTTAATATTTTATATTTTTAATTTGAAACTAGGCCCAGGGCTAGGAAAAGGATAATCATAATAGTAAATTAGGGCGATTATTGCACCACGTTAGCGACCAACAGGTGGGGAATAGGGCAATTAAATGAGAAAGATACAGGGTATCAATGTGAGCGGACGTTGTTTTGCATTGTTGTGATTAATATATACGTTTTGGGTATTTATTAATAATTAAAAGTAGTGCAGCTAAATAATCACCAATTAGTTTTTTTTGGAGTTTTGGCGAATAATTTGCGGAAGATCATCTACGAGAAAGTACCTTGGATTTCTTTTCGTCGCATCCTTTTACGTGTTGACCCCCGGTAGTTGTTGGTCGCCGCGGCGTAAATTCACGTGTGTAACTAACACACAAGTGAATATTATAATTTATTGATAACCATTATACTGAGTGATATATTATAATTACGGTAAATGATTATTATTAAATATTATTCGTATTTCCTTTTTTTTGTTATTTTGTATACTTCAAAATATAAAGATACATATATAAATATACAGCGTTTGTGAAACGTTGTATATAGTGATATATATATATAGATACACGAGCCCCGTTTCTTTCTGTTTCAGACACAATATCCGACGATTGCAGCTTCCAATCGATGTCATTGGCAGATTCTGAAGTTGCTGCAACCGTGGCATCTTCTTCGATGACGCGATCTTCACCATCATTCAGAGGCAACTTCAGTAATCGTTCATCTTCCTCTACTTGAGCCCCGTTTCTTTCTGTTTCAGACACAATATTCGACGATTGCAGCTTTCCATTGATGTCATTGGCAGATTCCGAAGTTGCTGCAACCGTGGCATCTTCTATGATGACGTGATCTTCACCATCATTCAGAGGCAACTCCAGTAATCCTTCATCTTTCGCTGTTTGAGATGGATAATCTGACCTCTTCGAACGATTTGGTGAAGTGATCGAACTAAGCTTCCGTTTTTTTACCCTCACGACAAATCGACGACTATAGTAGTCGTCGTTAGAGCTTGAACCGGATTTTCTGCGGTTCAAATCAATCTGCTGCCGACGTGCGACAGAACTTTTAAATGGAATTCCAGCAGTTCTTTTCCCTCGATGTTTAGAGGGAGATGACGGGTTACTCTCTGATTAACTAGGAGCGTTGGATTTGAATGGGCACTGGGTACTTCGCTTCTTATAAAGTTTTCGAAGACTTTTAGTATGACTCGTATCTGGAGAAAAGAGCGGACTGTCAGAGGCAGAATCGTTTTTTATGTCTGAAACTGGAGCAAGCCGCCTGTCCTTTGGATTTGAAGTTCTCGTCCGTTTTCGAACTGCAGTCTTTTTAGAATTCGGTTTGAATGCTTCATTCAATGAATCAGTTGGAAAGTTCAATGGTAAAACACTCAGATGAAGTTTCCACGAGTAAATCCATATTGCGACATTCTTATGCGTGTAACAGCCGAACTTGGGCAAACCATACATCGGGACGTTCGCCTGTTTAGCGAGCATATCGTTTGAAATTAGTCGCGTCAGTGAGCGATTATCGTCCATAGTGATTTTAGTAGACGGATCGGTTGCCCTCCAGATGTCTTTGACGAGTGAAAGTGTCGGCCTAGTAGTTTCTTAATATGATTTCGTCAATTTATTATTTAAGTTAAAAATATATGTAGGGTATAGCAGTCTTATTAATTATGAGGGTGTATATTGTTAATTCTTAATTTTATTCAAATTGAACATAAACATGAAATACATAAAATACTTATGCAACCTTCTCAGTCGACTACAATTTGCAGACGAACTACATTCTAAATTTTGTTAATTGCCAAGACCCAGCAATCGCTTTTCTCACACTTTTATTTCTTTTGGACCCTTGGCTCTTTTCTTGCACTGCAATAAAAGAACAGATGTTGAGGGTTTACTCATAAACACAAAATTTTAAAACCTTAATCCTTAAGCACCATTATACGTAGCGTCTCGTTCTTCGATGATTAATTGATTGAATACATGTAGTACTGTCAAGTACGTGTCGACTACATAACTTTTAGAGTTTAAATTTGAAATCCTTTTCCACTCCAAGCCTTCACTGTTTAGCACGCGCCCTTACGGACTGATATTGTTTTGATGTGTCGACGACAACAGACGTGGAAAATATTTGTTAAAATATTTTTTGATTATTTAAGAAAAATAAAAATCACCTTAGACATGGAAAAATCCAAAAAACGTTCTAGATCACGCTCTAGATCTCGTTCCCGAGATCGTTTAAGTGCAAGAGAAAGAAAACGTATGCAAGAGCAGCTTGACATGCTGGCAAAAAGCGTACAAGAGTTAATAAAACAGCAGGCATCTCAGAATGCATCAATTAATTCTAATCAGCCTGATAAGGGTGAGTACAGATATTTGGTTGCATTTTTATTCATGATAGATTGATGTGTGTGTCTTCCATACTAAATATCATACGGGTTATTTCCACACGAACATAACCCAGTCCTGTATGGACATAAGTAGGTGTACTGAGCCATTTCCTTCCCACACGAGAGATATGCTTATCATACAAGAATAAATAATTCTTGGTACTAAAGTGCTAGTATATTGTTTTTTTCATATGACATGTTTCTTGTTATTACAGAAATTAGCTGTAATAAGGAGAACATCCCGACCAATAAGGCTCAAGATGTTATACCAACCAAAGAGGCTGAGGAAGAAAAATCACCAGATGGGGTTATTGAGGAAGCTCGGGATCAGGCTGATAAGGTCACTGAGCCTATGGAGGAAGGAGAGCTTGGTGATGAGAATTACGATTTAGATGATGAACTTCGAGAGGTCTTGGGGGAAGAGATTCCTGTGACAGAGGCCCGAGTAAAGATTAATGATAATCTAAAGAAATGTTGGCAAGATTGGATGTCAAAAGGCTTGACTGAGGAGGTGAGAAAATCTCTGCTAAAAAAGCAACCTAAAAATGAAGATTTTAGATTTGAGGCTCCCAAAATTAACCTTGAGGTGCAGCGTCACTTATCTGACATAGCAAAGAAGCGCGATGATCACTTTGCTCAGACACAGGGCTGTGTAGGAGCAGCTATTTCGTCACTGAGCTCGGCGGTATCACTATTATCTGATAGTTCACCAGAGTCTATAGATCGGATAAGCCTGGTTAAAAGCCTTTGGGATATCGGGAAGATATTATGTAATATCTTTCATCAGCAGTCAGTTGCTAGGAAGTCGTTTATTACGCCGTCTCTAGACAAAGATATAAAACCAACACTAGAGACTAGTATTCCTGATGAATGGCTTTATGGAGAGAAGCTTAATGAAAAAGTTAAGGATGCAAAGGTAATAGTAAAGGCTGCATCGACATTAAAGACCACAGAAAAACCAGCAGCTAAAAAACAAACGCCTAGGAACCTCTCCCAGGGAAACTTCAGAGGCCCACCTGCGAGATCAAGGCAGGTGGGCGCTTACCAGAGGAGATTTGTTACGAATTCGAGATACAGGCAGAGACACACAGCAGGGCCGTCGAGAACAGCCCAGAAGGTGACCACGGAGAAGAATGCGAAATAATTCTGGTTTCAAAAAAGGAACCACAGGAGATAAATACATTAGCAGGAAGACTTAGTTTTTTCACTGAGCAATGGGAAAGTATTTCCGATGATAAATTCATCATTGACTGGATCAGAGGTTACGATATTCCTTTCAAGACCCGTTCTATTCAACTTACTGAGCCTAGAGAGCCTACATGGTCCTCTAGTGATGATCTAAGAGTTCAAGGGGCGGTCGTTTATACTCGTACTTTGAAAGCGTTTTAGGCTAAATTTTTCATTTGTATAATCCTGATCGTCTTCCGGAATAGCATCGATTAGAATTTTTTCTCTTCCCGTATGCCTCTTAGCCACAATTTTTAATTTTGTTTCTAGTGGAACATCTTCATCAAAAATTGCCATGATCGCTAACTCTGGCGATAAGTACCATAAATGATTCATAAATCTATTAATTGCTGCAGTAGCAAGATTACTGTTAATCACTTTAAAGTTGTTGAGCTCTTTTATAAATTGTAGATCATAGTACGGAGCTTTCACACTATTAGATGATGTAAGTCAAGCCTTAACAGAAACAGTTATCACAAAAACACATATTTGTCGAAGTTTATTTTCTTCACCTTTTTTCAAAGATAATTGTTCACGGAACAGGTACATTTTTAGTACGTAAATAGCTTTTGCAATCCATCGTGCATGATGGCAAGCTCCTGGCTTACGAAAACTAAATTTTTTTGGGATAACACCAACGAAGACTATAGTTGGCTCCAAAAACTCTTTGTAATCATCACGAGGCAGCTTTTTTGTCAGAACGTCAGTGGCAAAAGTTTTTATAGACCCGATTTTTTCTATTGTTAACACGTTCTCATTTTTGGGATCATCTAATCCTGTTTTGTAATTTAATTTATTTAAAGCTTCCCATTGCTTTTGAAATCGAATGAAGAGTGGAACAATAGGGCCAACAGTATTCGGAAAAACAGCTTCGAATACATATCTTAGAACAATTTCGAAAATGTGATGCCAACACGGAAGATATAATAATTACTCTCTTACTGTTTATTCAACAATGCAGCAGTACCATTTTGAATGCCTAAATTTGAAGGAGGGGTATCACAGCATATCGCTTTAACAGATGTCAAATCCCCAATCAAGTAATATTTCGTAAACAATAGTAGCTTGTGCCATTCCAGTCCCATCTCCACTCGTTGGTAGGGATGGGCGATATTGAAAAAAAATATCGATATCGTAATATCGATAGCTGTCGTTTTTTATTATCGAGTATCGATATTTGATAAAAAAATATCGATGTATCGATTTTCAACATCGATTGTTAAAATAGGCACGAAAATTTACAATTTATAGCATTTAATATTATTTTTATATAATTTATTGTACTTTTAAAATTAAATAAACCAGGCAAAATGTAAATAAATTACAGATAATATTACCATTAAATATAAAAATTTATAAAAACTTTTCAAATTAAATAAACAAAGAGAAATAAAAATAACATACAGATATTATTACCATTAAATATAAAAATTATAAGCCCTAATATTCAACACTTAAACTGCCTAAAAATAACAATTTATCAAGATGATCTGTAGATAATCGGTTTCGGTCATCAGTTTTTATATTTCCAGCTGTAGAAAAGAGACGTTCACACGGCACAGAAGTTCCAACGACGCACAAATACTCAGTCGCAACATTGTATAAATTTGGATAGCTAGGCTGTAAAATTTCCAATGTTTCAAAGGGTTCTCAGTTCTTGAAATGACAGGTTGACTCAAATACTGTTTTAATTCAAAAGTTAATCCGTCCATGTTGTTTTTTGCCGCACCTGTTCTCCTCACAAGATCATCATGATAATCCTAAATATTATTTTGCAGCATATTATTTTCCATAGATGGTCGCAACGTTTGGACAGGATTAGAAGAAATAGATGTCTTCATTTTTCGATTTATGATCTCAATGGCTTGTGAAGCAGACATTGCTTTTTGGAAGTGTAATTTTTTAAATCTTGGGTCTAGTATTGTAGAAATACTTAGAATTTTATATGATTCAATGTCACTAAATCGCCTTTCCATTTGACGGAGAATTATCGCTTTAAATTCTACTCCGATCGGAGTCATAGGTTTCGTTTGTCTAATTGTATTCATCATACATACTACAATTGGTATTATGATGCTACATGTTAGATAAGTATCACCACTTATTTCGGTAATCACCTTGGCGATACTCTGCATCAAATTAGTTATGTCTTTAAGAATTGCAGTTTCTTCGTGAGACAACAATGGAGAAGGACCGGCACATTTCATATAACTGAATATACATAATTCTCTAGTAGGAGGTACCTTTCAAGCATTGCGAACGTTGAATTCCAGCGTGTTTCCACGCTTTGAATAAATCAAAGTGATGTACCTTCTGTTCTTCCATCACGTATTTGAAGCCTTAGTAATTCATCAGATGCAGGAACACTTCTTCTGGTAACTGTTACAATCCTTTTGACCTTATCAATTAATTCTTTTACGGCTGACATTTCAGATACAGCATCAGGAACAATGTGGGAGATACGATGAGCGAAGCACGGAAGACCTTTACTCTGTCCAAAAGTATCACTAATTGCTTTCTTCATATTTGCGGCACTATCATTAATAACAGCAGTTATTTTACTGGCATTCAAATTAAATGAATTCAAAATTGTCAATAAAGACTCCGAAATATTATGACTAGTATGCTCAACATTCAAAGATGCAACACACAGATTAGTGCTTTTTATTTCAAGATAATCTGTTGATAAATAGTGCACTGTTGCTCCTAAATAACTTTTTTTAGTTACGTCAGTCCAAATGTCGCAAGTAATAGAATAAAAAGAACATTTTTCCAAGTTATTTATAACTTTAGTTTTAAGAGTATCATACTTTGCACATAACAAATTTGTAATCGTTTCAGGACTAGGTAGTGCATAGCGAGGTGTAGGAGTCCTTACAAATTGTTAAAAACCTTTTTTTTTTTTAATCCGTAGTGGCATATGATCTACTGCTATCATATATAGGAACGAATTTGTAAGTTTTTCCGCTCCAATACCTCCATCTACATTGCAAAATATATCAAATTAAAATTTGACGAAATTATAATTTTAACTGAAACTGAATGAAAAGTTAATTTTTAAAAACTAATCTTCATATGATTTGGCTCGTTGATACATCTGGATAACGGGATTCTGCTGGGCAACAAGATTTCCACTAGCAGTTTTTAACCTCTTCGGGTTGGGAGCATCCGATGACTGTACAACGTTTGCAACTGGACGTTTTTTAATTTCCTCTCGGAAATTGACTGCTGCATAAGATTTATGCTTTGAAGTCAGGTGCGCTCGTAAAATCGAAGTATTTCCAGATAATTTGAAAGTATTTCCACACAAATTACAGCGTGCAGATAAAGAATTTATAGGTGTAAAATAATTCCAGATATGACTTGTTTGTAGAACTACAAAAAAAAAGTTACCGTAAGTGTAATAAAATATTAAATAAATATGATTAAAATAAAGACATTCAATAAATAAAGTTAAATATGAATGGAATGATACCGTACATTGATGATAATCCATTACCAATAGCAGGAGGAGTGGAAATCGATGATTTATTAGCTTTAGGAGATGGAAATATATAAAATGAATTTAGAGTTTAAACATCATAACAAAATTGAAAGGATTATGATAAAAAAACGTGACAACATTTACCACTTTCAGATAACCGGGTTTTTTGTGAAGTTTGTTTAGAAGGATCAGTAAGCTGGTAGGATGTTTTTTTGGAAGAATTTTGATCTTTATTATTTGGAAATTCAGGTAGATAATTGAGAACGTCAGAAAAAAAAATGATAAATAATATGATTTCATTTATACACACATACATATAATGATGTCAAAATATTTTTAAAAAATTTTAATATATACATACTAGTCGACATCGTCTACTGATCTCCAAATGCAATCAATTACACCATCCCGTACATGTATCTTGTTGGAGTCAATAAGTGACTTGACAAATTCGTAGGTATATTGATCATTATCTGCAGTTATGAAATTATAACGTTCTCTTCTATTTAACACACCCCACGGCGGAGTGTGGTGTGTGTGAAATAGCTGTTATGGCTCGCCGCTGGTGAAAAACTGAAAAAAAATAAAATAATAACAAAATTCCCTCGGAGATATTCCAAAATCTCCCCTGGACTTACAGCTCTGCTCAGGCTGGGTTAGACAACCTTGTTGGGCGCCAGTTCGTGTACCTCCACGAACGAAATTTCACAAACAAAACGAAAAATGAAAATGAAATGAAAAATAAATAATGAAATGTTCAGAGAGCAGTTTCAGATGTAGGATAAGGATAGCAAGAAAGAGATAGCATATAGAATAAATTATAAACATACACCGGGTGATGACCAATTACTACTCGATTATATTTAACTCATAATCAGGTATTTATAATTCGCATGGAAAATGTGGTCGCACCACATTTAACAATAATCATAAATAATACTCGCAACTGAATAATTACATCTAGTAATTATTTCATAAATAAAACATTGACATAATAAATTGAATAATTACATCTAGCAAGTATTTCATTGTATAACAAATATAATTAAATTAATAAATCTCGCAAAATAATCAACAAATAATTACACCCAGTAATTATTTGGTGTAATAATAATTATTACACAATAAATATAGCAAAATATAAAACAAAATAATTACCCAGCAATTAGGTTTCTTGCAATAATAATTATGATTAATAAATGTCGTAAAATAATAAACAATTAATAACGCCTAGTAATTATTTTCCGTGTAATAACAATAATTAACATAAATAACGTGAAAATAATAAACAAATAATTACACCCAGTAATTATTTGTGTAACAATAATAATAAAATTAAATGACACAAAATAATAAACAAATAATTACTAAATTCCACCCTGGGGAATTTTGACCGCTGGGATCAACAAGTACGCCATTTATTTATATTGGAAAACTACTACTAAGTATCATTTTCTCACTCACTCACACTCGTGAGATATGCAAATGGCCACCAACGCGGGTATAAATTACACGCCAATGTATATAGCACAAAGGGTACTTACAGTCATCATCAATATGCAAGACTCTTACAGGTTCCATTGGTATATCAGAGTTTATAATGATTTTCCCGCAATACCAATTTTGGGTAAATTGATCAACAATTTAGTTATATTTTATAAATTCCAACTGGCGTCTCAATTATAATAGTAATCAGAGCAACTAGCACACACCCTGCTCATACAAAAGATTATCCACGTCTGACCATGGCAGCACGTGTTTTCCATGCCGGCGCTTTCGGCCGACCACATTTTGTTCTCTGTCTTACTATAACCAATGGAGAAATATACCTGTCGCATGTTAATTTTCAAAACCACCAACCTGATGCATGACTTATTGTTTGTGTAATTCAGCCCAATCCCGACATTAAATGACCACTCGCACATTTCCGAGTCGAGTAATAATATAATGTATGAATAAATCTTCCGTTGATTTATTCATAAACGATTAAATTTATTTATAATAAATAAATTTATTGCAGCCAACTGTTGCGTTGACGCGCATGCGTCAACCACTCAAAATAATCATAAGCATATAAATAAATACGTAATTATCCATCCCAGCGCCAATAAAATCCAATTATATAATTATACCAATCAGTAAATTTTCCTGATTCCGCCGCAATTTATACCTAAGAAAAATATTAGATAATATAGACACAGTAATTAAATATAAATTTCACATGTAAACAACATAATCATAATAATAATAGCAGGTGAGACGTGGGAGCAGAGTGTGCTGCCATCTGTTGCTCACCGACCTGATGTAAGACTGCCGCGATATCTAAATATCGTGACAAAATATAAAGAAATTAATTAACCGATGTAAATTTAATTATTAACTTGTATAAATAATCAATATTTATTAATATTAGCATACGTTTAAGCTTTGAGTACTCCTTAGTATCCAATCCACCAATCGCATAAGAATCTTCACCTGGATCATTAACTTTAAACCATATCGTGAATGATCTGGTATCTACAATTTCTTGTTCTATAAAAAACAAAAAAAAATTAGACTCAAGATTTTATTAATAAATTGAGTGATTTAAAATTTTTATTGCAAAAGAATTGAAAAATTTAGAGGTTATATACGTGTACTAACCGTAAATATAGTCCTGGTCCATGATATAATATCAATTTTAAAAATTAAACATTTAATATCAAATTAAATAAGCTAATTGTCCTTGATTTGTACTAATATTTTTCGAAATCAAATTAATTCGCCTCGGATGCTTAACTTAATTGATAGCTGTAGAGTTTAGAGCATAGAGCGTAAGTGAAGAAAGAGAACGGAGACACACAAGGACAGAAATAAAAATGGCGAGCTATTCTAAAATGTGACGAAAAAACTCAGGAATTAACATTTCTTATTTTTTTTTTTAAATTATTTTATATCATTACTCTATTGAAATATAAGTATAATAAAATAAATCATAGTGAAGTTTTATGGATTAATTAACAGGTTTAAAATCGATTCCATCGATGAAAGAACCGCGTAAAAATGTCAGCGGCGTCAGTGTCGATGCTGTCGATAGTTGTATATTTTGTATCGAGTATCGATATATCGTGTTCAAAAAATATCGATAGAAAACATCGATACTTTAGAAAAAAAAAACATCGATAGCTGAAATATCGATAGATATCGCCCATCCCTACTCGTTGGTACACCTAACATAATTTCTTTGTCCTCCGAAGTGATTATTACTGGTAATCGATGAACAGTTTCGGTATTCAACAAATTTGGTAATAATTTTCCGTCCCAGTGTACAACGATAGATGATAACTTTAAGTCTTGGAAGTGTGTTTTTATTTCTATTGATTTTGACTCACGCAGAGTTTGTCGATGTCTTCGAATGGATGATCGAATAATAATCAAAGAGTTGATATCCACATCTAGTAGGTTCATATCAATAAGCGACTGGCAGATAGCTGTTATTATAAATACAGCATCTCTGTCACTAACTTTACACCGATCTAAAGTAGCTACAACTCTTTCGCTGAGAATATCATAACTTTCTCTCGTTTCTTTTTATTCTGATAATCTGGTAGTACTTGAAAAGTATATTTCTCCACTCGATGCAGATAGAGCACTTCCTTGGCTAGATAAAAATTCAACATTTTCGTCTAAAACGAATAAGGATATTAATATGACGAAAAGAATCTTTACATTAATAAAGAATAAAAAATTAATTGATTATTTGTTTCTTATAATTTACCCAATAATGCTTTTTGTTCTTCACTCATTTTTCTTTGTTTTTGAAACTGGATTTTTTTTTTATTCAATTCATTATCATTATCATCGCCATCATATCTCGTTTTAATATTAGCAATAAAACCAATGCGTTCATATGATCTTTGATTAATCAAGAATTCTTTAGAATTTTCATCGATAACATCAAATACATTTGACGGTGCAATGTCAAATAATTTTTTCAATGAACATACAAATTCATTTTCTTTTTTTACAACCACGTCACTCCGATTTTTATGTTTGACAAATATGCGCCACTCATCGTAAATTGTTTTCAGTTTATCTCGGCATCTTTGCACATCTTGAACAGGAATTCGAGCTTTTTTCCAAACACAATAATTTCATCAATGACTGCATCAATACTTTCTGGGATACAAGCATTTAAAATACGTGTATGAAAAAAAAACACTTTCAAAGCTTGCAATTTCGATGGTAATTTATTACCCACTATTTGAACGTCAACATCGCCAATTAAAACAATGTTTTGACGTAAACGGGAAAGCTCCATATTTTTCTGAACACTTCGAAATCAAATGGATAAAATTTATAGATTAAATTAAATAACGAGAAAGAATTGGCATAAGTAAACGTTTGTATATGATTTTGATAGAGTTGAGATAATAAATTTAGGTTGTGACATTTTACAATTAATTTTGATGTAAAAAGTTAAAATAAAATCTCATAGATGGCAGCATAATCAATTTCTAAAATGTTTTAATCCTAAAATTTAAATTTGAAACTAGATTTTATCAATATTTTTACCAATTAAAATCAAATCTTTTAACAACTTATCAAAAATATTTTATGTATCTCCAAATTTAGAATACAGTTAAAACATACAGCAGGTCAAGAATAAAAGAAAATTAGTGTAATTATTATTTTGGGGTCACGATCACCTTGCAAGTTTTCTAAAAAAAAACCATCGAGATTATAAATTCTAACCCTTTTCCATTTTTGAATTATCAAACGACGATAAAAATGGAAAAAACCATAAAACCACAAGTACTGAAAGGGAAACCAACAGGTGTCACTGCCGATCCAGAGGGACATTATTAATATTATTTGAGAAAAAGAAAAGAGTGGTAGTCTCTGAGAGCCCACTCAAGTATCCAAGGGTTCTGGATAAAGATAAACATAAACAGGGGTATAAAATACCTCAAAAATATGCCTGTATGTGTGTGCGTGCTCGTATGCGCGTACCTTGGTGCAAGTGTGCCAAGGAGGTGGATCAGGCGTCGGGTCGCTTACTTCGTCTAAGTGACTTATGACTGTCGGGTACTAATCCTTGAGCACACAATTATGACTAAAGAACAGTCAAAGAGAAGTACAAGAAGTACAAATGTACAAAAGTACATAAACATAAAAAGCTGAACGAATGCCCTCATACCCTAGAGTAGCTCGAAAGCTGGTGGACTGAATGGCCAAACTGGCTGAGAGCAGAGTGCTCCAACGGAAAAGGTCCGAGAAACTCAGACATCAAACTGTAGTTTAAGGTGTTAACCTCGAGGTCAGGGACTTCGGTTCTCACTACTTACGGGGCGATGGTTCGGAGAGTCCGGGGCTATGATCACTTATGGTTAAACCCATGAGTGGACGGCTACGCGGACTGGCAACTTAGCTGATATAGGTTTCAAAGACTGAAGTACAAGCCGGGGTTCCTGAGAGTACAAGTTCATGCTGGATCTTGAGATGTTATAGATTATAAAACTCTTAGAAGGCAAAATAACTCTCCCCAATATGACCGAGGGGCAAGAGAATTGATACACCGAGGTGTGTGTGTGCGAGTGCGTGCGCACGTATGGTTTAATAAATGATCTATGATCATCTAAATCTGGCGAATTTGGCAAAACTTTTCAAACCATATATATATATGTTCCTCAAAAAGATGACTTTGATTGGTTATCAAAGTGAAGTCCAGTCCGATCTTGTGGGCTAAGGCGCTACACAAGCCTGAGTGGCTACACATGAATACTACGGGTTGTGGACTTAAAGCAAGTTGCACGGACCTGTGAAAGTATTTATTAAAGGCGAAAAACGCCTCTCAGCTGTCCCAAAATCTCTTCCTTAGAAAGAACAACCTTAGAGTTGAAGGGAGAGACAAGGGTCAGGTAAGGCATTCTACTTCATTACTACCACGCAAATAATTCTGGTGGAAGTGACTTGGGAGAAACAGCGCATGTCTACTTCGGAGGCTCTTAATAGGCCGCCCTAATCCGAAATTGGACATGTCATAATTTGTACTTGTACAACGCTGTGGACCTTCGTTACGGAAACTACGAGCAGGAAGTAATGTTGTGGAATGTAGCAGCCTATGTGCAAGTATGTTCTAGTGGGGCAGAGCAGCGAGCATATCGGCTTGGGTAGGTAGCCCAACGCTGCCAACCCTAAAAGTGATGCCAATCACTCGAATCTATGGAAAAACTTGAATGATTGTTGATAATATATAAAAGTGATAAGGCCTGCTCCCTTCGGGGGCGGGCTTTTCACTTTAATCGATTTTGAGTATATGTGAATCAATTGCCTTATGGTCCCTGGACCTGAGGCAATTTTTTTCACTTTAATCGATTTTTTTAAATGCAATGATAGTCAAAATGCTATTATATGTCGACAGTGGACTGACACCACCGCAAATAGGCCCAGGCCCAGCAAAAATTTTTGATTATCATAAAATTGCGAAAGCAATACGTATGAAATTTTCGTGCAAAAAGCGGTTAAGTGTCAGCTTCCAGACAAACCTAACACCTATCCTTCCCCCTCCAAAACACTAATTACGCTTTTCCTCTTTCACAGATGGCAGCAGCAACATTAATACTAACTTTTCTCCATGCAGGTACAACAAAGAGTTTAGCGACTCAAATAGCGACACAAACAAACATGGCAAGTCTTCCTCTTGAAAAATTATCCGCACCAATGGGCCGGCGTTCAAGGGGGAGGAGGGTCATGGCAATAATACGCCCCAAGAGACCACGACGACAGCAGCATCTTCAACGACGAACATCACCGCGCTCGTTCGAAGGAGTGCCAGAGTGGCAAACCGTGTTGTTATTGCTAATTTGATCGCTAAGCCCCCTGGTACCCCCGCTGATCGTCGGCACGAGAATCGGGTTACGCGGACGCGCGCGGGTAAAATCACGCGACCAATTGATTTAGAAAGCGCGAAACGGAACATACTTGAATCAGATTCCTTAACAGTAGACGGTACAAATTGTTCGCGGGGCACAAGCCGACGTTTGTGTCCGGGGTCGAGTAACTTTGCCCACGGTGGGCCCGTAACAGAAGGTAACACAGCAGAAGAAGGGCTCGGTACGCTAAACGAAATTTCACCCCCCCAAAATCCGACAATAAGAGAAGAAGGAGGAGAAAGAGGTTTTGATGTGGATGGTCTTCGAGTCTTGCAGGTGAACTTGCGAAACGATAAGGCGGGAAAACTGGAGACAGGTGCCTTGTGGGAGGAGGAACGTATTGATGTCCTTCTTCTGCAAGAGCCATACGCAGCAGCAATTAATAAATGTTTCACAATACCTGGTTTTGGCGGCAATACAAAAGTTGCTGCCACAACTGGAGAAAGGCCATTTGCGGCCATTTGCTTAATGAATCCAAAATAGAAAATGATTCAAATTGCTCAACTAAGTACTTCGCACTGCGTATGCGCTCACATTGAGGGTCCAGGCACTTCTTTCTACGTAGTATCGTCATACTTCCAGTGTCGTGACAACATGGAAACTCACATCACGCAACTAGAAAAGGTAGCTCAGGCACTAAGGGGAAAAAGGGTATTATTTGGGATGGACGCGAACGCCAGATCTATTAGATGGGGCCCAGAAACAAATGAAAAGGGAGAGAAACTAGAGGACTTTATTGACGATTATGGGTTGGAGATTTTAAACATTAAAAGGGAGGGACCAACTTACTCATCAACCACAGGGGAATCATACATAGACGTTACCCTAGCTACCCCAAAACTTGCACGGTACGTACAAAACTGGTCCATCGAACGCGAGTGGGTGCAAAGTACTGACCATTATGCGATCGAAATCAGCCTAGGAATTCCAAGAGAACGGGAGGGTCTCGACGGAGCGAATCCCAAGAGGTTCAACCTTGCGTTGGCTGACTGGGAAAAGTTCCACGAGAAACTACCGGAACTCGCGAGAGAGAATCTTGAAGGCCTAGCACTGGAAACGGTCAAGGACGTGGAAAAGTATGCCGATGCACTCACTAAAACCATAATAGAATCATGTAAATTTGCTATCCCAAGGAAGAAACTGCACAAGAAGTCATACCCGTGGTGGACCAGGGATCTAACAAAAGAAAAGAGAGAAGTGTATAAAGCCAGAAAGAGATACCAGAGAGAGGAGGAGAAAGACAGGAAGACAGAACTTAAATGGACATACTTGACGCTTTGCAAGACTTACTCAAAACACGTTAAAAGACAGAGAGAAAACAGCTGGCGAGAGTTTATCACGTCGAACGGTAACAAGGAGCACTGGGGCATCGTTTACAAGCTCCAGGCAGATAAACACCGAGTTAACAGAGTGCTCACCACACTCCGGCGTGGCGGACGATCCACAGAAAGTTTCAAGGACACAGCTAGCTTCTTTCTCAACACACACATTGTTGACGACAAACCAGAGGAAGAAACGGAGGAGCAGAAAGTAACCCGAGTAAATTCACAAACACCACCAGACACTGCGGACGCTGACTTTTTCACCCCGCGCGAACTATACAGAATTTTAAAGACCCTTAAAAACAAAAAAGCACCCGGGCCAGACTTAGTAGAGAATAAGGTAGTCAAAAGAGCGGCAGTAATTTTATCAGGGGAGTTTTTAGATTTATATAATAGATGCTTAGAACTAGGAGTTTTCCCAACCGCATGGAAAGAGGGTGGGATTATCATGCTTCTTAAGAGCAGTGACAAAGACGCGAGTGACCCTAAATCATATAGACCAATTTGCTTACTATCGGTAATCGGAAAGGTATTTGAGAGGCTGATTAAGTCGAGACTCGCCACCACAGTCTTAGCTGGGGATAATATCTCCAGTCAACAGTTTGGCTTTATGGCCAAAAGGTCGACTGAAGATGCAATCGTTGAGATGCGCCGCTTGTTAGATTCGCCAACAGAAAATCTGGCAATCGGACTTCTCTTCGATATTTCTGGCGCCTTTGACAACGTGTGGTGGCCGCGAGTACTCGAGGGTTTGAAGAAGCGGGAATGCCCCAAAAATGTTTACAGGGTGGTTCAAAGTTACTTTGAGGATAGGACAGTCTCACTGTCATGGGGATTCGGGAAAGAATACAAAAAGCCAACAAGGGGATGTCCACAGGGATCAGTTTTGGGGCCTTTATTTTGGAACATTATGTTCGATGATCTACTTAAAGAATTAGAGTCAACAGAACACGGGAGTAAATTAGCATATGCTGACGACCTCCTCGTCATCATAGAAGGCACTTCACGTGCGGACATTGAAAGAAAGGGGCAAGGGACGGTAGACTCGATATTGGAATGGTGTCGTTCCGCGAAACTCACACTGTCGGAGTCTAAGACTGAAGCTATCTTCCTCAAAAGAGATTACACCCGACGCGGTCCACGCAAGGACAAAGGTCCGTACCCCTACGAAGCGAAAAGACAGAAAAAGCCCAAGTATGATTTAAAGCCACCGAAAATCGTTATAGGTAATTCAAAAATAACATTCAAAAAGAGCGTTAGATACTTAGGGGTACACTTCGACCAGGACCTCAAACCAACAACACACATAAAGACAAGGCGCGCGAAATTAGATAAAACTTTTATTTGTCTACGCCGTCTCGCACGAACTGAATGGGGACTGCGCTTTCCGGGTATGTCCACTATCTACAGGGGCTACTTCCTGCCTGTTGTCACTTATGCGGCAGCAAGTTGGAGTGACCTATGTGAAGTAGAGGATTGGAAGGCTCTTAGGGCCCTGCGACGGCGAGCCCTGATTACGATGACGTCTTCATACAAGACGGCATCGTATGAGGGACTTTGTGTAGTTGCAGGGGCAGTGCCCATTGAGCTTGTGATTGATGAACGTTGCGCCCGTTATAATCTTCGCACTGGCGATCAGGCAACCCTTGGAACCGTGACCGTGCAGCCAGATGACAAAGAAGGCCTTGTCTCCCTTAAGAAAGAAACCATTCGCAGATGGCAAGAACAGTGGTCCACAACGGACAAAGGACGCATGACATTCAACTTCTTTCCCGACGTTACTGAACGTCTAGCAAACAAACACATCAGTCCTAATTTCTGGCTTACCCAGATTTTAACCGGTCACGGCTGCTTTGAAGATAGACTCTTCCAGTACGGACTCGCAAAAGATAGAAAATGCCCCCAATGCAACAAAGGGTGGGACACCGTTCAGCACTTACTGCTAAAATGCACCAAGTTCGAGCCTCAGCGTGAGGTGCTCCAGAGCATAGATCGGTGGGTCGCGGAGTGGCCACAAATCGGGCGGGTTCTTGCCACATCCCCAAACTCTTTTGAAATTTTTAATGGTTTCAGCAAAGATTGTCTCCACCACAAGCTCAGCAGCCGATTCCAACACCGAGAGGAAGGAGGAGAAGACTACTAGATCACGGTTCAACTGGCATCCACCCAGTTGTTGTCGGAACATCTGGGCATGGGTGTGCGGAGCTCACGAATTGTGAAGACTCTGTGCATCTCGGATGTCAGTCCGAAGTTAGGTGTGAGTGTGAATGTACTAAGTATGGACGCATGAATGTTAATAAAACTGGGTGTCTTCTCAGGAAGGCGAGGGAAGAAACCACGACCCCTCTTGACCAAGTGGTATGTCGACCAATACATGAAATTGGTGCTATGGGCGTATCCTTCCAAGCCGGCATGAGGAAAACCGAATGCTAGGATACTCTGGGTATGGACTCGTAGTGGCTGTTGGTTCGGCACCCACACGCAAAGGATCTCTGATCCTAAGGGTTATAATATCCGCCAATATTGAGCTTGCTCAATGTTTCGCTATATAATATTTATGGTAGAAAAGAAAGGACTTACGCAGCGCGTGTATGCCCAAAAAGGCGAGGAAACGGCTTCCGGTCGGCGGAGGTGGACTTAGGTCCCGTTACATTAATTAATTATATATAGATACTTGAGCCCCATTTCGTTCTGTTTCAGACTCATTCTTCGACGATTGCAGCTTTCCATCGATGTGATTGGCAGATTCTGGAGTTGCTTCAACCGTGGCATCTTCTTCGATGACGTGATCTTGACCATCTATCAGAGGCAACTCCAGTAATCGTTCATCTTCCTCTACTTGAGCCCTGTTTCTTTCTGTTTCAGACACAATATCCGACGATTGCAGCTTTCCATTGATGTCATTGGCAGATTCCGAAGTTGCTGCAACCGTGGCATCTTCTATGATGACGTGATCTTCACCATCATTCAGAGGCAACTCCAGTAATCCTTCATCTTTCGCTGTTTGAGATGGATAATCTGACCTCTTCGAACGATTTGGTGAAGTAATCGAACTAAGCTTTTGTTTTTTCACTCTCACAACGAATCGACATCTATAGTAGTCGTCATCAGAGTTTGAACCGGATTTTCTGCGGTTCGAATCAATCTGCTGCCGACGTGCGACAGACCTTTTAACTGGAATTCCAGCAGTTCTTTTCCCTTGACGTTTAGAGGGGGATGACGGGTTACTCTCTGATTAACTAGGCGCGTTGGATTTGGATGGACACTGGGTACGTCGCTTCTTATAAAGTTTTCGAAGACTTTCAGTGCGACTTGTATCTGGAGAGAGGAGCGGACTGTCAGAGGCAGAATCGTTCTTTACGTCTGAAACTGGAGCAAGCCGTCTGTCCTTTGGATTTGAAGTTCTCGTCCGTTTTCGAACTGCAGTATTTTTGGAAGTCGGTTTCAATGCTTCAGTCAATGAATCAGGAGGAGAGTTAAATGGTAAAACACTCAGATGAAGTTTCCACGAGTTCATCCATATTGCGACATTCTTATGCGTGTAACAGCCGGACTTGGGCAAACCATACAGCGGGACGTTCGCCTGTTTAGAGAGTATATCGTTTGAAATCAGTTGCGTCAGTGAGCGATTATCGTCCGTAGTGATTTTAGTAGACGGATCGGTTGCCCTCCAGATGTCTTTGACTAGTGAAAGTGTCGGCCTAGTAGTTTCTAAATATGATTTCGTCAACTCGTTCTCAAACTGAGAAAAAACTTTTACCAGTTTAATTATTGTGGGCACCTCAGACTGCGTTTTCGGTGCATATAAAATCTTCTTAACCTTCTTCTTCCGGTGAAACTACAGGTTTAAGTTGACGATTTCTAAGTAGTTATCAATCATGAATTCGTATGCTTCGGCAAAGGTCTCAACATCATCGCGGCTTCCATTGATGGAGGTAAACATCATTGTCTTTTCCTCAGGTGAGAGCTTCGATAAGTTCGCAAACGGTAAATTTTGATGAACATACTGTACAAAAATCGAGTAACGCTGACCATTGTGGTAGATTTTACCGTTTGTTACGTAAGACACATTTTTATCTTATAATTTGAGAGCAGACAAAATTTCGATTCTTTCCTTAGCATTCAGCATTGTAACACGAAAAGTATAAATTCTGTGATGGTGAATCGGTGTGCGACGGTGCGGACCATTTTTTTTTCTGTGATTTATTATGATTATTTGACTAATTACTATCGTGATTTTCTACGACTATTATTATTACTACTTATTGTAACTAGTATTATTACAATTATTTACTTATGACTAAAACCTAAAAACTATGGTGCTTATTATTTTACTTCATAATTTTTTTTCTTATTTTTCAATGACTACTTATGTTTCTTGAATTACTACTGTTTTTTTTTTCTTAATACTAAACTATTACTACATATTTTTATGGCTGTGTTTATTATTTATTGCTATTTTTAACATTATAATTATTGTTTATTTTATTGCGAGTATTATACTATCAGTATGATTCCAATGTTTGTATTATTATTATTATTATCAGTACGAGTTAATATGAATGCGCGCCGAGCGAAATCAGAGGAAAAAGGTGAAACGTGAAAAAAAGATTCCGAATGAATCTTTTAAAAGATTAGAGATTGAAAGAATGAGAAAATATGAGAAATAAGATGTGAAAGTTAAAATTGACTTTGAATTTTAATCGCTTATTCTTTCATTTCCTTTCCATTCGCTCACGAGTGTGTAAGCCGCACAGCTAATTTTCTCCGTATCGAGTGCTTACTTGAACGCTTAAACACATTCTTTTTCTTTCAAATCACTTTTTTATTTCGTTAAAATTATTTTTTTACAGTTCCCGTTGATTCTATCGATCAGAACTTGGAAGAATTTCAGTCGTTTAAATATTATTTCATCGTCTTTCAATTTCCTTTGATTTTAACGATTTAAACTTAGTTTAATTTTTCTTTCACCACACTTACGTGAACGACGCTCGAGGGCGATAGAAATTATTCTTTTCATATGTATGGCGGATGGGCCAGGTAATAAAACCGCTCATAAAAGCCCGTATAGGGAACTTAGTCTTCCTGGAGAGTGTTCTGAGAAAGACCATTCCCAGGACACGAAGAAAGCTCACTTACCAGGAGTCCGACCGGACTAGGAAAGCGAATCTTTACTCTTTGGGAGGGTTGAGGGTCCCACTCCGAGGCCTTCTGCCAAAAGGGTGGTAGGCGAACTTATCTAAATAGGTGGGGGTTAGACGGAGACCATCCGCTTACTCTCTGGGTGGGGAATTCGTGCAGGGCTGACAGGGAAGTCGACCAGACACCCCTAAAGCAACCCGGGCAAGGGTAGCACCGCGTTATTAGACCGCGTAACTTTTTAGTGTGTGATTGTGTTAATTTAACCACGAAACCGTGATTATTATAATAATAAGAATAAACCGTGATTGAACCAAGTTTTAATATTGTAGAGGTAGTAGAACGGGGCTTAAAGCCCATGTTAAAAGATCCGTTTAAATAAAGCGTTTTGTTTATTGTTCTCTTTAAGAAACTGTTTCTATTTTTAAACCCCTTTTCAACCCTGGGCTACGGCGAGTAAATCTGAGCAAAAAGGGGTAGTTGTTTTCTATCTTTGTTTATTAATTAATTGGAAAATTTGATTGAACCAGTTTATCGCGTCTTCTAGATTGATATTTTTTTTTTAGTAACAAATTGATACTCGATAATGAAATACTTAACAATAAAGGATTAATAAATATTTAATTACTACTAAACTAAAAATAACCCAATTTTACCCGTTACAATTCATTTGCAGCGAGCACGTTTCTAAGAATTTGATAGATAACCAATGGCGAGGTTATAAAACAGTATTCTAAAAAGACTGCAGTTCGAAAACTAACGAGAACTTCCAATCAGAAGGACAGACGGCTTGCTCCAGTTTCAGACGTAAAGAACGATTCTGCCTCTGAAAGTCCGCTCCTCTCTCCAGATACGAGTCATACTAAAAGTCTTCGATAACTTCATGAGAAGCGACGTACCTAGTGTCCTTCCAAATACAACGCACCTAGTCAATCAGAGAGTAAACCGTCATCTCCCTCTAAACGTCGAGAGAAAAGAACTGCTGGAATTCCAGTTAAAAGTTCTGTCGCACGTCGGCAGCAGATTGATTTGAACCGCAGAAAATCCGGTTGAAGCTCTGACGACAACTACTATAGTCGTCGATGCGTCGTAAGGGTAAAAAAACGGAAGCTTAGTTCGAGTACTTCACCAAATCATTCGAAGAGGTCAGATTATCCATCTCAAACAGCGAAAGATGAAGGATTACTGGATTTGCCTCTGAATAATGGTGAAGATCGCGTCATCGAAAAAGATGATACTGTTGCAGCAACTTCGGAATCTGCCAATGACATCGATGGAAAGCTGCAATCGTCGGATGATGTGTCTGAAACAGAAAGAAACGGGGCTATATTAGAAGACGATGAAGGATTACTGGAGTTGCCTCTGAATGATGGTGAAGATCGCGTCATCATAGAAGATGCCACGGTTGCAGCAACTTTGGAATCTGCCAATGACATCAATGGAAAGCTGCAATCGTCGAATATTGTGGCTGAAACAGAAAGAAACAGGGCTCAAGTAGGGGAGAGAAGAAGGAGAGAGTAGGGAAGGTGGACAGGTAAGGTGGGGCTCACCCGGGATCTGCGCAGGCGTCGCTACCCCGGTAAACATGGTGGGTTGGGAAAGCAGTTGAGTCAGCTGGACTGGATTGCCTGGGCGACCCCAGAAGATCGAATGCGCCGTGTATACGGTTTATACAAGATGGGTACGAGTGATGAAAAAACTGCCAACTCACAGCCATAAGCCTGAGTAGTGGTATCGCCACTATAGCGGACCCCACTCCAAAGTGAAGG
>OZ024712.1:14844586-14856100 GCA_964016945.1 Microplitis deprimator
ACTATTTTATATATTGTCATTTGTAACCCTTTTGTATTTTGAAAATATTTAGTCCTCAATAAATAAATACTCGTTAACATAAAACAATTGAAAAACCTTATTTCTCAGACAATTTTACTTTAACAACGAGATACTAGCTTCACGAGGCTTTTCGGCAGCCCACCTTCCTTTATATCTTATTTTACTACCTGTCTAGCCGCTCAGACCGATAGTTTACAGTAGGGGGTACACAATCTTACGTTTACTGCTCGACGTTTGATTGTAAAAAATAATCAGTCACATCATAAATTGGAAATCGTTCTGGGTTAATATCAATATTGTCTTCGACAATATTGTGTAGGCGCGATTTAAATATAAATAGAATAAACTGAGCATTTTGTTAACGGTAGCCGGGCATACGAACTGGACCTTGATCAATGTAAGTACCCTTTTATTCAATACTTTTATACGAAATCTCGTACCTACGCCCATCACGATCTCCTATCGTGACAAAGTTGGTGTCAGAAGTGGAATTCCGCCGATCATTTTATTGTTAGATTCAAAATTGTCTTACATTTGAAAAAAAAAAAATTTATAATTAAAAAAAAAGAAAAAATAAAAAACTTTTAAACTTTCATACAAGATGATTATCTTTTGGAAGATATATATATACACATCTATAAAAATTCTAAATACTAAACTATAAGACGTGAATTGTTTAAATTTTTATAAAGATAGAATCACTTTTGAGAAAAAATATATGCATCCACATATATAGATAATTATTAAAAATTATTTTATTTTTCTTTTGATAAATACTTTAATAAATTTTTAAATATGGCTGATGAGGCAATCCGCAATCTCACCTCTCATCAGAATATAACTGACGCTATATTAACGACCATGGGAGAGACAATGATGCTACAGCAAGCATTGTTACAAATTCCCCAGTTCGTCAGCAAAAACATGCCGCTAAAAACATTTCTAGAAGATGTCCAAAACGGTGCAGACGTTATACCTGCAGACCTTTTAGTTCCCTTTATGAAAGGAGTAATTTCAAAATTTAAAGATTTAGCTCGAGACGCCGTCGCCGGGAAAGAGTTCGGAAACTGAGATGAGTTCAAAGCCGCTTTGAAAGAATATTTTTCCAGTAGGAAAAGTTATTCCCAATATTGCGCAGATATTCAAGCTGTTAAATTGCGCCGGGGCGAATCAGTCCTTAGTTATTACAATCGAATCAAAGTCCTTGTTACAAACGCTTTAGCAATCTGAAAAGATAATTTTCATAACGGCATCGAAGTTAATGGTATGGAAAAATTATTAAACGGATTAGCTCTAGAAGCATTTAAACGCGGGCTACCGGACGATCTAATCTACGGGGTTTCCGTTCAAAACCCCCAAAAATTAGAAGCTGCGTATAGGATAGCATTACGCATAGAAAAAGATTTAAAAGGCAACACTGCCCGAAACTCTAACTACCTGAGGCTCGCTCAAGCCGAAGAAAACGAGACAACCACAATTGCTCGTACACCTCGCCTTGTTAGTTTTCAAGACGAACAACGAAGAGGTACCATACCTTTTAAAATAAATAGAGACGACGTATCGCGTCCCATTGACAATGATAAAAATAAATTCAATTCTAACCGAGAATTCTCTAGACCTCGTGAAAAACAAAATTCATTTAACAGAAATAATTACGACAACAGAAACAATTATGACAGAAATAATTACGATAGAAATAACTATGACAGATCTAACTATGATAGAAACAATTACGATAGAAACCGATCTCCGGGGAGATATTATCCACAATATCCTCCACCACCGATGCCATACGCACCACCTTACCAATATCCCCCATATATGCCGGGATATTACCCTCAACCTATGCCATATCAGAGTCATTATCACCCTAATATGTATTTTAAGAATAACTCGTACTCTCACGCACAGAGAGACAGGTCAATGTCCCCTGTCCCTTCTACTAGCCGTAACGAGCCTTTAAACTACCAGGGCAATCGCCGGACAGATGCACCGACGAGCGAGGCCCTATCATCGCGTCAATCTTCAGGGGTCAAATTCATGACCGCAACAGAAGCGTATACTGGGCAGGAGGAAATGGACGAAGCCCAGTAGTTGTTTTACGCGCACCAGAATTAAAAAACGGCCAAGCACGCTTTTTGGTCGATACAGGCGCCGATATCAATGTCATAAAACTATCCGTCTTGAACCACGCAGCATCATAGCTGCTCATGAATCATTAACTGTAACTGGTATAACTTTTGATAAAGTAGACACCATGGGTTCTACTGAACTTACCTTCTTTGGGAAACCACAAAAATTTCAAGTACTTCGAGATCCACTACCCATTCCAACCGATGGAATCCTGGGAGTAGACTTTTTCGAAGACGAGAGAGTACAAATTTCATTTCATTATAATACAATTGTCGCCATGTCTAAACCCATAACACCTATACCTTTCGAGAGGCCTGCGTTGCCCGAGCCTCGAAAACGAGAAAAATTTATACCTGGAGATATTCCACAATGGGACGACGAGCCAGCCACTTTTACTATACAGGCTCGCACTCAAGCTGTTGTACCCTTAAAATTAAAGAAAACAGATCTAATCACGGGATACCTACCACGTATTCAAACTAATAACGAACACATATACATAGGAGAAAATTTAGTTACAAATTATAACGGAACTTGCTATGTATACGTAATAAACGCTTATGAAGACGATATGAAAGTTATCATACCGCCACAAGAAATATTTCCATATGCAAGTGAAGAAAATTCAGAAGACTTCTTTAGCTCAGATCCCGAGAGTGACGCACCCGTAGACGCAAGAGACAGAGTAGAGAGAATCATCGAGAGTCTACGAATAAGTCATTTAAATGGAGAAGAAAAAGATCAAATCGAAAAACTAGTAAAAGATTATCCTAATCTGTTTCAATTACTTGGAGACCCACTCTCAACCACATCTATTATTACTCATACTATTCACACCACAGATGATGTACCCGTATCTGTACGACAGTATCGGTACCCTCCAGTACACAAAGAAGAGATGATCAGGCAGGTAGAAAAACTTTGTAATGACGGAGTTGTCAGTGAGTCAAATTTACCATACAGCTCTCCGCTTTGGATCGTACCAAAAAAACCGGACTCCAAGAAAAACAAACGATGGAGACTTGTTATAGATTATCGAGCACTAAACGCGAAAACCATTAGTGACGCTTATCCTTTGCCTAATATCACAGAAATTCTGGATACATTAGGTGGAGCGAAATACTTTACAGTAATTGACTTAGCAAACGGGTTTCATCAAATTAAAATGGACCCAAAGGATTGTGAAAAAACAGCCTTCTCAACTCCTCGAGGACATTATCACTTCAACAGCATGCCCTTTGGACTTAAAAATGCACCTGCCATATTTCAACGTGCCATGGATAGGACACTGGTAGGATTAATTGGGCCAGTGGCAATCGTTTACATGGACGACATTATTATATACGCATCCACATTGGAAGAACACGATGTAAAGGTACGCAGAGTTTTTAATAGACTGAATAACGCAAATTTTAAATCACAACCTGATAAATGCGAGTTTTTGAGTACGGAAGTCGCATACCTCAGGCACATTATAAGTGACGACGGTGGACGACCAGATCCGAAGAAAACCGAAGCAGTAGAAAAATTTCCCGTACCTCAAAACCCAACAAACATTCGTCAATTTCTTGGTCTTGCCGGATATTATGGGCGTTTCATCGAAGACTTCTCAGGTAGAGCCAAACCTCTTTCTGAATTACTAAAGAAAGATATCCCGTTCAACTGGACGGAAGAACAACAACATAGTTTTGATGTTTTGAAAAACGCACTGTGCACCTCACCCGTTCTACAATATCCCGACTTTAACGAACCATTCATTCTGACAACAGACGCCTCCGATTATGCTATCGGTGGGGTACTGAGCCAAGGAAAAATCGGGGAAGATAGACCCATAGCGTACCTATCCAAATTACTAAAGAAAGCCGAACTAAACTATACTACTACAGAAAAAGAGTGTCTTGCCGTTATCACGGGAATCCTACATTTTAGACCATACTTATATGGTCGACAATTCACATTAGTTTGTGATCATGAACCTCTTAAATGGATTGACTCTGTGGAGCCACCTGTTCAACGTTTATTGAGGTGGAGAGCAAGACTCCGAGAATATGAATATACTTTTCATTACAAGCCAGGTAGACTCAATGGGAACGCCGACGCATTATCTCGAAATCCCATCTTACCTGGGGTAAAAGCATGTCCCTTACTACTACCTACATCTTTACAGGCCAGAAAAGTAATTACCGAAAATCAAGGCAGGCAAGCCACATCAGCTGCTGCATATGAGAGAGCAACTAGAACGAGAAAACCTCCTCCTCCTCCATCTTCAATTACCGAAGCTGTAAAATCATGTCATTTAAAAAAACCTGAAGTAAATCAACCGGTCCCTAAACCGCCGATTCCTAGACCATCGACATCGCGACTACTTTCACCTATTACCGAAAGACATAAGCCGGGGTGACCACTTAAAAACAAAGAACCCCCGCCGGAACCACCGCCTGCAGCACAAGCCAGGAATAGCGCATTTCCTAGCCTGGTACGCAAGCGCGCATCACCACGAAATCTAGAACCAGAACCACCTCCTTTACCCCCGAAAAATCGTACAAATGCCTTACGATTCGCATTTGACGTAGAGAACGCTTCATCTACAGACGAATCAACGACACCTGTAACTCGAAATAACCAGACTTAAAACAAAAGAATTATTGAAGTATCCCCTGGACCCTCATCAGAAAACGATCCATACTGGTGGGATAATCCAAGAGCAGATACTGATGACGAATCTCAACAAGACCATGCTACTGCTAAACGTCGCAAGTCATTATGATAACCTTTCAACACCCCGTCGGAAGGTCAACACCCAATACAGACCTCGACTCAAACTCAAGTACAGACGAACGACACACGCATACAACAGGACAAGGAAACCCACAAATGCCGAGAATACCTGAAGAGCAGGTAAACAACTTAAACGACCTAAACGACTCAGATGATTCCGATGATGCGCCGGAACAAATAAACTTGAGAGAAAATAACAAATCACTTATTTCTGGTTTAACTAACGAACTATTTTATCCTGACATACATTTAAGAGAACCGAATAAAATCAAAATTCACACAACTAATGAAAATCTTACTTATCACAGAGATAATTACTTACATTTTATTTCTGCAGATTGCGAATTCACAACCCCTATTTCTCGATTATTAATTGACACTGATCAAATTGACACACAAGACATAAAATTTAAAAAACCTAAACTTTATCAAATTTTAGTCACACCTAAAGGATCTCATAAAATACTTAGTGCTGTAATTAAAAATAAACATTTCGAGTCATTCTCAATCTCAGATCTTGAAGAAGTTCTAAAAACTGCTAAATCAATAATAGAAAAATACGATTTAAAAACTCTTAAAATCTCTAAAACCAGAGACATGTTAGATAATCTAAGCCATTCCACTATAAGTGAATTGCTTGAGGAAAGCTTAGGTGAACGTAATTGTGTTATTACACTATGTAGAGGTAACGTAGTTATACCTGACGAAGAAATTCGACCCGACATTATTTCAGAATACCATGAGAGCCTCAACGGGGGTCATAAAGGTATTACCATAACATACAGACGCATAAGAGAAAGGTTTTACTGGCCTAATCTTAAAGACGACGTAACGGACTTTGTCAAAACATGTATTAGTTGTCAAGAACAAAAATTAACTCGTATAAAAACTCGCGAACCGATGATTTTAACCGATACACCCACAGAATCTTTCGATGAAATTTCCATTGACACTGTAGGTCCTCTACCTATGACTCCCAGTGGAAATCAACATATATTAACTATTCAAGATAACCTTACAAAATTTTGTGCAGCTGTACCAATCCCGGATATTAAAGCCGATACTATAGCTGACGCTCTAACTCGGGGATTCATATTACAATTCGGAGCCCCTCGTATAATTCTAAGCGACCAAGGTCGATCTTTTGTAGGTAAAGTTTTCCACCATTTAGCAAAGACCTTCAAAATTAAACACGTTACTACTTCGGGATACCACCCGCAGACCAATGGGTCACTCGAACGAAGCCATATTGTATTAACTGAGTTTATCAAACATTATGTTGACGAGTATCAAGATTGGGACAAACTTGTACCTTTTGCTATGTTTTCTTATAATACTTCTGTGCATGAATCTACTAACTTCACCCCTTTTGAATTAATCTATGGGAAAAAGGCTCGAATACCAAGCTCTTTTCCTGCCGAGAAAACTGGAGCTTATGTTAGATATTTGCATGATTTAATTACACGCATGAGTGATATGAAAAACTTCGCTACAGAATCTCTTATCAAATCAAAACATCGATCAAAGAAATACTACGATTCTCATTTAAACCCTTGTACATTGAAAACTGGTGATAAGGTTTACGCCGTTAAAGAACCTAGAAAAGGGAAATTTGACTCTCATTACAAGGGACCATTCTTAATAACAAAAGTCTTAGATAATAATACTGCTATTATTGAAGATAAAAATGGGAAACGTTCACTTAAGCATGTTAATAAACTAAAAATTTGCAAGACACGTAATTATGACAGCGATACTGATTCCGACTAATACATCACGTTATTTACTAAATGTTTAAGACTGTTTCAGTAGCATACAATATTTATACAGGTAATCATGGGACTTGAAACTCTAATCGTTTGGGTCAGTCTCACTATACCTGCGACCCTTGGGTTCGTAGCCTATGACTGCGGAACACCTTTTACCAACATCACGACACTATCTCTCTTGGACATAAAAGACTGCCGACTACCTCCACCCAAACCTGAAATTCGAGAAACCAGAGTTCAATTATTACAAACTACCGAGTTTTCATCTATTAAAGTCATCCAATGCAAACTTGAAGTTCGAAGAATTGTCCGATATTGTGGAGATCTCAGTCACATGTTTGGAGTATCAAACGGTGACATAGAATATATTCATGAAATCACCCACGAGCAATGCAAAATGATACATGAATCAGGAATCTTTCACTTTCATGGCACACACTCGGAATTAAAAGGTAATTCATCCGTCATACGACCAGTCACGTTCCTTGGTTCGTACTCCACTGGTGGGGTTTGTCAAAGAGGATGGTATTCAGATGCATGGTGATCATGAAGTAAAGTTACTGTCACTGGTTACATTAAATTCACAATCCAAGATTATCAAACCACAGTCAGCCTCGACAAAAATCAAATTATCTTACGATCTTGAGTAAGGTGTAAATATCAGTCAGGTAAATGCATGGATATTGATGGAGGGAATACCTTTTGGAATTTACTACTTGAGGATTACTGCAACTCACATCGCTTTGGTATATTATATGAAGGTATAGCAAGTAAGGCTAAAGGCCATACACAAGGATCCGAAGAACTGTATACTGTAAACACCGATGGAGTAACTTTCGCATTGACAACAAAAGGGTTTTTCTCAACCTGTGGGGCTAAGCTCATTAAAACAATACATCCAAAATTATACATACTTGATTTCGAGATGAGTGAATTCTTTACTCGAAGCCGAAGAATAGAACCACATAACATGGATCTCTTTACTTATGTTAACGCCAAGTTCGTCTATTTCGAACAACACCTCAAATCAGAATTAATAGTACTTTACAATAATATCATCGAACAAGAATGTGAAATAGAGAAGAAGGTACTTCAAAACGCCTTGACAATAGCCTCTATTGCTCCAGATGAATTTGCCTATCAATTTATGAAAGGACCAGGATACATCGCTCATGTTGCAGGAGAAGTCATAAGAATTGCCAAGTGCATCGCCGTAGAAGTAAAAAGAAGAGACACTGACGCATGCTATCAAGAACTTCCTGTTTCCCGAGGCAACGACTCATACTTCATGTTACCTCGTACACATCTAATTGTTAAAACAGGTACTCAGATAGATTGTAACCCACTACTCGCACCAATGTACAGATTTGAAGAACAATGGTACGAACTAAATCCAAAATTATCTATAGTGATACAGCCGGAAACAATGGCTGCTCAAACAAATCATACCTGGGTATATACAACTGCAAAGGGACTCGCCACAGGAGGTATTTACTCAGATAGTGATCTTGAAAATCTTAAAAATCACATGATGTTCCCTGTAGAACGGTCAGCTGTTTTAAACACAATAGCACGTGACGCGACAGGTCAATACATTGCAGACAGAAAAATAAAAATTAATCAAATACTTGACGAAGAAATTATTATGAATACACTAACCAAAGCATGGGGTAAGGTTTATAGCTTCTTCAACACTGTTGGAACTTTCAGTGTGACAATGTTTGGTGTCTATATTACTTTCAAAACTATTAAATTTGCTATCGACACACTGGTACACGGTTACGCTATACACTTTGTCTATGGTTGGAGTATATAGATAATCTGAGCCTTTTGGGACTCAATTACCAGCTTATTATTACATCTTCGCCCAAAAATACCCGAAGAAACACATACTGAGGAAGATGAAGAAACTCAAAACCTAACACGACCCACCGAGCATAATGAAGCCATTTACGACATACCTAATGACTATCAAAATATTAACGCCACTACATCTAATTAGACTTCAAAATCGACAACCCTTTTCTTTCAATTAAATAATTTTGTTTAGGGGGAAGAGAGAGAAAGCCAACAACAT
Organism: Microplitis deprimator; assembly: GCA_964016945.1. Lineage (NCBI taxonomy): Eukaryota > Metazoa > Arthropoda > Insecta > Hymenoptera > Braconidae > Microplitis > Microplitis deprimator. Next base: position 14,853,365 of record OZ024712.1, read on the forward strand.
GAATAAAAAAGAACTAATATCGTGGGTCATCACACTCACAATAGCCCTTATACCTGGATCACCTGCTACAAAACACAGTATCAAGCCTTTAAATCTCAACACTGGATTATACTACGAGCTACTGAAGGAAATTCGATGGATAGAATCAGACTGGAAACTCATAACCATATTAAATTTAGATGAATTCACACAGATCAAACCCTCTGTTGAAGAGTTAGGTATTGACAAGCTCTAGACCCGCTGCAAAAAAATCATCGACCCAGAGATTTGCAACTCTCACATAAAAATTGAAGACTACAAACAACTTAGTTTTGACATAGACTCTACTCACATGGAAGTACTCAAAGTCGCTGGAATGTTAGACAGTCAACTAGGTGATATACAACCACCTTTACCTGCTGCTGAAGAATCTTTAATAAAATAATATATAAAAAAAATGGAAACCTTAAATTTCCAAAAGTCCAGAGATCCCGAAGAAATTCTAAACGAAACCCTTGTCTTAGAAGATAACGTACAACTAATAAACACGGAATACTACGACAATTTACAGAACGTCAAGGCAGGTATACTCCACTCTTCAGGTCTAGCAGCGCGATTAAAACAAATAGAGCCTCTCGAAGACCCGGCACACAAAGTTGTCTCTTACCACAAATACATAGAGGTGTTAAATTTTTGGAGTTTACTTACTCACTCAGTTTTCACGGATTATCTAGAGAACTTAAAAGCCATAAAAAGATGATTACAGGCTGCACAAGCTGGATACCTGTTTGCAAGCATTTTCGAACCAAAAAGGATTCTTGCAGCCACGAAAGAAATGTTGAAACATCGTAATTCCTTAACCCTTCCTACACAATCAGATAGAGTTAACATGAAAGAACTTTTTATGATCTCCAAGAGTAAAATACTAACTCTTGAAGACAGACTCATAATTACCTTAGAAATCCCAATCCTCGAATCCAAACCTTTTTATGCATTTAAATTACACCCCTATCCAGTACGACATACTTTTGGCAATAATACAAACGGATCAGCCTATATACAACCACAAGCAGATTATTTGGTAATCTCTGAAAACAAAAACTGGTACAACCTCATCACTAATACGGACCTAGAGTCATGCTACAATTTGGAGAAATTATACATCTGCACACCGAGATATCCACTCTATGAAGCAAGTATTGAACCACCTTGTGAAATGTCACTCTTCCTAAAGACAACATATCAACCATTCTCTAATTGTGACATTAGAATAAGTAGAACTTATAATCCCTACTGGAAAGCACTGACCGCATCATCTGGATGGCTTTATTCACTACCTACTGAAGAGCCCCTTCAAATTACCTGTAAAGGACAGCCAACTATACACTCGAGACTTTCCGGAACCGGAATAATCTATTCGTCTCCAGGATGTGTCATAAGAACAAATTATATTAAACTCAATGGGCATCATGGTATTGAAACCCCTCCAATATTTGACAGTTCTCCTAAAGTAAAATTAAACATTTTTCATCTTATTCCTGAAATTCAAACCTTTCCAACACTACAAAAAAATATCAACCACCCAGGTAACGCCGCTTACGTCTCTACTAACATAGGAAGATAATCCTACGATTACACACTTGCCAGTGTAACGGGAGACATACAAAATACTCGAATATTGTCAACAACGCAAGTCGACCATTCTTACATTTTGTATGGACTCGTTGTTGCTTTAGCCGTCACAACTACCTACCTTTTCGTTACCATGTGGTTGTACTTCAAGAAGAGACTGTGCACGAAATATACACCCATAGAGAGAGAAGAACTTTAGACGATCATACCTGAAACGACTTACTCGATGCCGATTACCTTTAAACATTACAACCAACCTGATGAAGTGATTTATGATACCCCTAGATCACAACGGAAGATACGACAGAACGAGACACCTACAAACGAAATGGGAAGGGTTACGTTGCCAAACCTCCCAAGAACAAATACGCGACAACCATTACCGACAAAAGGGTAAATAACAGAAAAGAAAGAAAGGACACTCATAAAAGGGAAAGAGCATAAATCCGTCATTTCAGAATATATGACGCGATAGAATGAATCAATTGCGAAAATCATTCCTATTTGACGACAGACTAATTAAATAAAGAAAAAAAAAGAAAAAAAAAACACGTATATATATATATATATATATATATATATATATATATATATATATATATATATATATATATATTATTATTATTATTATTATTATTATTATTATTATTATTATTATTATTATTATTATATGTACATATATATATCTATATATATATATAATATATATATATATATATATATATATATAGATATATGTACATATAATAATAATAATAATAATAATAATAATAATAATAATAATAATAACAATAAAAAAAATAAAAAAAATTTGAATAAATAAAACAAAAAAAAAAATATATTTGGGAGAGGGAATTATAACTATTGATAATAACAATGGAAATAAAGGACTATTTTACTTTATTACATAATAATATACAAAAAAAAAAAAAATACATATAAAATTTTCAATAATAATAATGATATATATATATATATTATGTAAGAGATTCTTAATCAGAGCTCCCATCGAAAAATACCGGACCTTCTTCCCGGTACTTCTTGACGAATTCCAAGACGGCCTGGAACACTGTCAGCGGGGCCTTTGCCAGAGTCTCCTGTAAATCACGCACATTCATCCTGCAG